>CM047811.1:60565230-60805032 GCA_026214975.1 Gentiana macrophylla
TAAGCAAACAAACTCCACGAAATCGCCAAATACCATGTCTATGGAAGTGATGACGCTTAAAATATACTGCTTTATGTCATCAATTCTAACCTTAAATCGGAGTTAATTATATATATTTCATATTTAATCACGTGTTTATATTTATTATTTAATGATAAGTGATTATTAATATGATAATTGGTGTTTAACTGCTTTTATTATAAAAGAGCAATTTATTTGTGCGATAAATGCTGATTTTGCAGATCATGATAAATCGGGAGGATAAATATCATTCAATTCAAAATCTCAAGATAATAAGGAAGAGAATCGGAGCATTAATCAAGAGACAAATCAGATCAGTACGAAAGCATGCAGTGGGGAACAAGTTAGACAAGAAACGCATCTAACATGTGCGAAAAGGAGGCTCGGTCGACCGAGCCACTTCATTCGGTCGACCGAGGCGGAGGTTCGGTCACCCGAGGCTATCCAAACCGAAAACGCGTGCATATCTTCTAGATCCATCCTATGTCGGCAAAATCCTCTGTATAAGCAGCAGCTACGAAATTGAGAACACACACCACTACAACACAAAACAATTCATATAATTTTAGATCTTAAGCTTTAGTTTTATTTTCTTTATGTTCGTACATTGTGGATTCGTCAGATTCTCCGATTAGGGAGCGCATTAAAGAGTGGGAGTCACTCTCGTCTTCGAGGGTATGACTATTCAATTATGCAATCTTTATTCGTAGATCTGTTATATTTTATTATGGAGTAATTTTATCTGTATTGATTGCGTGATGTAGATTAATTTACGAACCCATGTGTTTAGGTTAGAAACGTTAAGAAGTAATCATGATTTGTTCCGGCACAGAACTGTGTTCGGTCGACCTAGACGTGTCACTCGGTCGCCCGAGTGATGTCGTTCGGTCGACCGAGCCTGGCAATGTGTAGGGCAATATTATGATCGGCTTCGACTACGTCAGATTCTCTGAATTGGAATTAAAACGAGTAATTAAACCTGATCAACTTAGTTATTCGTCATCATAATTTAACATGAAACCCAAAAAGTGATTGTTACTTAGGATATAGATTGAATCGGCATCTAAGAAGTACGCCTTACCCTAGGAATGTTGCTTAGATGAGGTTACGGTTTATACCGGCATCCCTAGTCTCGTAATTGTGTCAAAAGTTATATGAGATGGAGGCATTAAAAAGCAAAGTCACGTAGTGGAGGCACGATGATTTAGAGGGCCTAATTGGAACTAAATCTACCTTAGGGGATGACTCCCATAGTCATAATAATTAATCTTTAACGTTTGTTTTGTCTCGGTATCATCCTAATTCACATGGGGAAGTTATAATCTACTAGCATAATCAATACTATTTGTTTAGATAATATCAACCGTATTATCCGTGTTTAGTAGTCTTTAGTCTGTCTTTGTGTCTTGTGGTTGTCACCATTTTATTTATTGCATTTAGTTGGTCGTAGACCGCCCTTTCAATTTAGTTCTAATAGGATAAGGTTGTGTTTTATTTGTGCCGAGTCTCTGTGGGATCGACCTCGACTCTATCTGGCTATACTACAATTGAACCTAGTTCTCTTGCTAGTGTGTTAGTAGGCATCGAGTTAATAATTTAACTTGACCTTCCATCAGGAAGTTATAAAATAATGTGGCAGTAATTAGGTATGAATACCGAAAAACATTTTAAGCCACTTTATTTTATACAACCAAAGACAAGAAAAATACTAAATAGAAAGAAAAATAAACAAGCAACTAAAGATGGTGGTCTTCATCTACAACCTCTACCGCCTAAATATTCTTAAAACCGGGTGGAGAAGACAAAGATCAAAAAGCATAACCCCATGTGGGAAAACACGAGGTGGACTGGCTCATTATGTATTCAGTCCAGTATAAAAGAGAAACTTGGTATGGTATAATAGATTGAATGCGACCTATTGGCTAAAGATAAAATCAAATACTTAACGCAGAAACTTCTCGCTTGCATTGGATATCAACAACTTAGGGAGAGGTAGCTACTCCTCGAAATTACTAATAACCCAATGTATCACGTAAAAGTCATAACCGTCATCAACAAGGTCGGATCGGTGTGATAATGTAGAACAAAACTTATCATCTAGAAATGCCGGAATAGACGGAAAAAATGCGAAAGTTAAAACTTCCGGTAGAAAGATAAGTTGTACTTTGATCGAACCAAAAACTAGGATCATGAAAATCAAAATGATAAAAAATAATCATTAAAGCTTAGGAATATTTCAAATTCCGCAACACATAGGTATTGTGTAAACAAAATGGAGGTTGAGACTATGATGGGTTTAGAAAAAGATATATAAGGATGGTAAGAAAAGATAAAGGGTGGGTAAGAAATTGTGTTTATGGGTGGGTATTGTTTAAGGGAATGGGATTGGGTGGGAGAGTGAAACGGATGGAAAGAAAGAGAGGCGATGAAAGAATGGTTAGAAATGTGAACTGTTGGGGCAGATTGGTGAGAGGATCGAAAAGTTTGAAGGTGAAAAAGTGTAAAAGGAAAGGTAAGGATAATTGCAGAATGAATTGCACATCACTTTGGATTTTCACTTGGATCACCATTCTAAAAGGTTTTGGAAATTGACCAAAATTGTTCTTGTTCGCACTAATCATTCTCATTACATTTTCGTAATTCTCAAGCTCTCTTAATGCTTCCATCTTAAGATGGATTGCTAAATTTCCTTTTCTTTAGCAATTTCTTGACTCTCCTACGGAACTCTATTTCACGTGGCCTATATTGAGTAAAAAGTTTTGCACATCCTTAGCCCAATGACCATCGGAACACGGAAAAATAAAAACCTCAACATATGTCACGTTACTCTTATTTGACTCAAAGAAAACAAAACCTAAAATCCTAAAAAGAAATCCTAAGGGTTTTAAAGAAGTAGTTCGAGTTTAAAGTCCTCACTTTCGACTTTCCAAAAGATTATCCTTGTCGAGCTTATCATTCTTGGATCACGAGATATTGACCCTCCGAGCACTATAAGAGGTGGGCTCATTCTTTGTTCTGGATTAATACCCTTTCTTGGTTGTGAGACTTAGAAACGACATTTATCCATACCATTTATCCAAAGCTCTTACCTCGGCTCTCGTTTTAGGAATTAGTGAATTCTAAGAAACTCGGTTAAAATTACGGTTTTGGCCTTGACAATAAGAAACAATGAATCAAAGTACTCCGAATAAGGTCGGTTATGTAGGCAAGCCTACGCCGCCTTATTCGTTGGGAACATATGTGACAGCTTCAGGCCAATCCGTCAAGATTAAGCCCGTTTAGCCCGAAAGCTTATCGGCTATGCTAAGTCTTGTCGAATCAACATAACGCACATCACACGTGGAGGGAGTAGATTGAGCCGGCTCGGTTGAACTCGCCCGACCATGGTTAGACCATTTCCAACCCATGTACTAAGAGTCTCCGATTTCTAAATTGTCACCCAAAGCGTAATCTCGTTTATGTTTAAGGTGGGTTCACCGAGAAGCCATCACCATAAAACTCAACGAAAGTAGAAGATGGTGTTCTCTCAAAACTCAACGCCTTCTTTAGATTGTGAATGCTTAAACTACACAATTTGTTGCTCCCATGGCTGTAGGCTACAATCTCATGCATGGACAATGAGATTTTAATGTAACTACGAGGAACTCTTTTTCACTTTGCTTCCTTTCAACGACTACATGTTTTCTTACACCTACAGATAGAGGAGACAGATATGGGGCAAAACCTTCGACACTAATAAAATTAATCTTGCAAACCAACTCCGGGCTAAGATTCATACTAAGGTTCATGTATAGGCTAACTTATGCTCAAAAAACAAAAAAGGTAGTAAAACATAAGCAAAAAAGGTAGTACCTTGCCTTCAACATTGTACCACGAAGAATTTAAGCCATAATTTTTTCGGAGCCATCTTGGTGCTTTAAAGGTATTGCTTCCATCACTTTTCTAATCGTAGATTCAGTAACTCCACATGTTCTTTGGGTTATTTTCTCAAATACCGCGAAAAATTATTGACTTGGATTATTGCTTCCTGGTTTCGCAAATGTAAGAAAAACAAAAGCATCCGTGGATCGATTTTAACATGGTTTCCCATGCTGCTATCGACCTACGGATTAAACATACGGGATAAATGAGACACGCGAAATTCCGCACTCGAAAAACACAAATCGTAAAACCGTAAATAACAAAACAAAACAAAAAAAGTTATAAATTCTCGTCGACCGAATGAGGTCTCTCGGTCGACCGAATAATTTTTATTTTTATTTTTATTTTTATTTTAAGAATCTGGAATTTTCGTGACAGAGCAAACAACCGTAGGGACTCAAAACGTAAAAACTTACTCTAAAATGAAAACTTGACATGAATAAGAAAATTATTTATATATAAAATTGACCGTTGGTTCCCCGGCAACGGCGCCAAAAACTTGATGACGGGGTCAATCAGGTTATAATATACTTGACCACCATGAACCAATACTAGCAAGAGGACTAGGCCCATCGTAGTATAGCTATAGTGAATCAAGGTCGATCCCACAGGGAACCAATTGTGGGTAATTCCATATATAAACAATTAATTATACATGTCAAGGACATAAAGGCGGTCTACGACCAACATAGGACAAGAAAAGTAAAGACACAACTCGACACAACGTAATTAACCTCCCCAATTATAGTCTTTATCGTTTGGACCTAAACAATTTATATAATAAACAAAACTTATTAACTATCAATCCGCTTGTATCTATTTTAGATTGGCTACGGGAGTCATCCTCTTTAACTTGACGTAGCACCGGTAGTCACTGTATCACCGTGATATTGTTACGTGACTTCGCCTTTGGGTGCCTCCATCTCATATAACTCACACGCTACGACTTTCAAGGATGCCGATATTAACCGTACACCTCGTCCAGGCAACATTCCTATGGTTAGGCGTGCTTCCTAAACGATCACTCAAGCCTCGCCCAAGTAGCAATTACCAAGTTATAGTCTCATGCTAATCTACGACGTGACGATAATCAAAAAGCTAGCAATCCCTAAATATAAACCTACCTAGATAACGCCGAACGTCCCAAGATCAATTCATGAGCCTACCTAAGAGTTTTATATCGGTATTTCCTTCTTACACGCTTTTAATTAAACTAAGCGAGTAACGAGCCATAGCCATACCTACCGAGATAATAAATTCTATTAAGTTAACCTAACCATAAAGACGTGGCTATTTAACGGATGAAAACAGGCTCGGTCGATCGAATAGTCGGGCTCGGTCGACCGAATGGTCTTTTCCCCAGATTACATCCCCGAACGTATCTCTCGGCGCTTCATCATACACAACGGATTAAATAAAGAATTGTAAAGCATTCATATAAACTAACTTAGATACACATTAATTGAACAATGCATTCATGAATAAATACTAAGTGTACGACATAGGTTATGGGATCCCCATGGACAAGAGTCGCCACATCCCTAACGCCATAGCCTAGATCTACATCATCTAGCTATGATTAATTAACTCAAACGATAAAGCTTAATTGGGAGGGATTAATTACTTAAAATAAAAGAAACAGAAAATAAGAGCTTACATATTTGCAAAATTTTAAATTGCTCGGAAACCTCAAATTATTCTACATTGTATCAAAGCTATAAGATTGAAGAAAGAATGAAGGGATGTGTTGGTGTGTTTTACAATTTCTCGTAGTAGGCTTTGCTTATATAGGGGTTTCACGCCGACTTATGAAGGATCTAGAAGGTAAATACGAAAAATCCGAAAAGTGACCGAGTGACACACTCGGTCAACCGGCATTTCACTCGGTCGACCAAGCTATAGGCTCCGTCGACCGAACCTAACTTTTCACATGTTAATCGCTTTTCGCCTATCTTGCTCCCACCGCACGCTTGCGTGTTGATCTGATTAATCTTTCATTTAATGCTCCGATTTTCTTCCTCTATTATCTTGAGACCATTGATTGAATGACATTAATCCTCTCGATTTGTCGTGATCTACAAAATCAGCATTTATCGCACAATAAATCGGCTTTTAATAATGAAAACGGCTAAATACCAAATATCATATTAATAATCACTTAACATTAAATAATAAATATAAACATGTGATTTAATATGAAATACACATTATTAATCTCGATTTAAGGTCAATGTTGATGACTTTTACGAGTATAATTTGACCGTCATCAATGACTCATCACAACAAATAATTGATCACTTTAATCAATGAAAACAAAGCTTGTAGTGGTTTGTGCACTACACAAATGTGTAGTGCACATATCATTTTCCCTTAACTAATTGTACGCTAATGGGAAGAAGTAGAGTGTATAGTCATCCCTCAAACATTAAATAAATATGAGAAAAAACTCTAAAATCCATTTTTTAATATAAAATAAATAAACAGGACATACGATTTGAAAAGGTTGTAAAAAAAATATTCAGACGGACAAAAATACCCCTAACTCAGCAAGGCGCGTCCATTCAGGATTGCATCTTCTTATTTTTTCATGTTGCTGCTGGGTTTTGCTTTTTTTTTTTTTAAGCAGCCGTAACTTTTGATTTATTACTCCGATCATCAAATTTTATCAACAAAATTCATATTTTTTTGCTCTTTATTTCAAGATCTCATACGATACCCTTCCAATGTAATTTTTGAAAGCCGAAAAAATATTTACATTAATCGGAGCGTTTTTCTTATAAACGACCATAGCTTTTGATTTAGAACACCGATCATCAAAATTCTTTTACCAAAGTTCATATTTTTCTCTTCATTTTGATATCTCATATGATACCCTTTCGATGTAGTTTTTGAAATCTGAATTTAATCACAGCATTTACAGTAACACAGTAATAGTAGTAACAGATGTAGTTCAAGGTTCAATAACATCACGTCTGATCTAAAACATTTAAATATAATACAAGTAGTTTCCAGAATGCAAAAATATGGTTATATTGCATATATAGTACTTGTCTCATCTACTACAAAAAAAACACCAACGTGTGGGAAGAAGCATCAGCAAGACAAAATGAAAGCTCCGAAAGTAAACTAAAGCACCAAGAAAAAATCTATTAGCTACAACAACATCAAGTACAACATTCACCAAGCTCTTTGCACTCCTTCAAAACGAAAGCTCTGATGAGGAACACACGGCCCATTCTTATATATCAACTGGCTAGGAACTTTGCAAAAGTCCATTGAACTTGTTGTCTTTCTTCATAAACTCAAACAATGGAGCTGCATTTTCTCCATTTACTTCAATTGCTTCCATTGGACAATGTATCTACAACTCAAGCTTCAGTCAACAGCCTGAGAAAAGCATAAAAACCATCGTAACACATTATTAACAAACACAATAACACTATTACCATTACCATTAATAGTATGGGATTAGTCAAAAATAAAGGACTCAGCAAACTGTACAGCAACACTAACAACCTCTATTCCTTTATGGATTAAAACGAAAACAAACCTTAGACTAAAAACTATTTGGACAATAATGTAATCACATTAACACCAAAAAAACTTGTGTATTTTCAAATAACACATTCAATCACAATTTACACCTTCAATCACAATAGGAAAAAAAATACTTCTAGGAAATGTTTCCAAATACTCACAATTTTATCCATATGTAGTGAGTATTTGATAAGCTGATATATGTCTATAATGAATGCCAGGATCAGAATAATCTAACTCCAACTGAGAAATCAAATTGTGTTGTTCTATTCCATCAGATAAAGATGGTAGCACGCGATTTTTTTTGCTTTCATATTCAATAACACAATAATAATAATGATATCACAAGAATAAAGAATACAAGAATAATAATAAAGATTACAAGAATAAGAATAAGAAATTTCCATTGCATTTTATCATCCACTTCAAAACTTGTGCTAAAGTTAATTAATATGACACAAAACTTAAACAAGTGCAAAAAAAGAAATTCTTCCCATTGATTAACCGAAGTAGCGGACATGTACATCGTAATATATCGGTCTTAGAATAAATAGGAATACATACATATAGGGATGCTCTTTGACAACCCCAATCTCACTTTACTTTGGTGATTTCTTTGGACATTGTATTGCACTCCATCTTGTTGTAAGAACCACTCCATATGCCGCTCCATATTGTGTCTTAATCTCACTTCAAAAGAAGCCCAAAAAGTTGTCAAAACATGGCTGAAAAATCTGCTCCAATTTAGCTCATCTTGTGGTGAGTTCTTGATCATTTAAGTGCCCTTTTACAAGCTCCAAGAACTCCCTTATATACCCTTCATACCATGCTTGAATTTCCCTTGAAATTCCGCCCTCAAACTGTTCTTAAAATAACTGCAAAATAGCCATATCCGTTCAGCTCCAAAGCTGTCAAAACAGAGCTGAAAATCTGCTCCATTATCATCAAATATGCAGCCTGTTTAACCTCATTTTTAGCTCAATTCAAGGCAGTATTTCATCTCCATTTAGTCCAAGTTTTAAGGTCAAAGTGCAGCCTAAATTACTTGCTGAAAACCTGCTCTAATGCAACTCTAAAAATGCCTCAAAATGAGACATTGAAATCAGCTCAAAGCTGTCCCAAATATCTGCTTCAGTTTTGCTCCACTTCTTCTCAACTTTAGGATGTTCTCTTGATCATTGAAGTGTCCTTATTCAAGCTGTAAAGCTCCACCATATTCCCTTCATATCATGCTTGAATTTCCCTTGAAACGCAGCCCTCAAATTGTTCTTAAAACAACTCTAAAATAGCCATACCCATTCAGCTCCAAAGCTGTCAAAACAAAGCAGAAAATTTGCTCCATTGTCATCAACTATGCAGCCTGTTTAGCCTCATTTTCCGCTAAATTGAAGGCTGCATCACAGCTAAATTTACTCCAAATTTTAAGCTCAAAGTGCAGCCTAAAATACTTGCTGAAACCCTGCTCTAACGAAACTCTAAAAATGCCTCAAACCTAGCAATTTCAACATGATGTCCCTACTTGAATCATAACTTCAATTATGTTGCAGACAATAGCTTAGATAAATTAGTTAAGAATTCGAAACATTACAACCTGCTTAAAGCATTAAATTCAGTTGATTATGATGTTACAAATTTTAACCCACTTCTGTAATTTTAACCATTACAGAAGGCCGAGAATTCTGTAACTTTTTGTCATTATCTGCTTTACCATTATAGTTTTTTAACCCGCTTCAAAACATTACAACCTGCTTTACCGAGAATTCGAAACATTACAACCGAGAATTCGTTATCTGACATTCGAAACATTACAACCCGCTTTGACATTCAACCCGAGAATTCGAAAAATTACAACCTGCTTTACCATTATAGTTTTTTTTTTGTCACTACGGGTGTAATGTTTTTGATATGTTGCACATGCAATTATCCACATAGTATTTTGATATGACATTCAATTTATCACTACGGGTTGTAATGTTTCAAATTCTCGGTATGATGCTGCCAAAAAATGGGCACACCCACGTGGCACCTCTTTGGTGGCTCAACACTTGACTCAGAGGGATAAACTGCTTTTGACTCCCTAGTTCCGAGCCCGGGGAGCTCATCCACTCACTTTGTCACCACTGGTTCCCGTACGACCGACCCCCATAAGGTCGGACCGTCCCAGTTTCTGGCAGGACGGGTCGTGCATCGGACTCTGGTTGACCGGCTACGATCTCCGCCAATCGCGTAGGTCGGGCTAAGCCTTTGGACTTGTAAAATTTCTAATTGGCAGGAGACCGGCCCTTGCTCCCGATCCCTAGGAGCCAACTCTGCCTTTCTAATTTATCTCGAGTAATAATCTTATTTACCACCTGTATGACAATCAGATAACTATCATAGAATCTTGAGTAATTAAGACTCGAATCTTTACCACTTAATGCTAATATTCGAATACCATAATTATCTCCTATAATCATGGAGATCACACAATCATAATCTTCTTCCTTAGGGAATACGTTAATCAGTGTCACTCGCTGACACGCCCCCTTAAACCCTAGGGCCTAAGTCCCCCTATATAAACTGTCCCTAAGGAACTACGTAGACTTGATTCCAATTGAACTGTTGGATATGTAGGCAGCTTGATCATCATCAAGTGCAGTCTAAATCATCCCAAATCTCCCCTCTCTTCCATCGTTTTTTGTGTTCTTGGAGCATCCTTAGGTCATAATCAAGGAAGCGGATTTGTTTGATTACCCTGACGATATTTTGAATCGTCAATTGGCGCTAGAATGAGGGCCTTCTGTTGATTGATAATCTTAGGAAAAGCTTCAAGACAAACATGGTGACTACATGACAACAGGCTGCTAATGGTAGTGGACATGGTGCAAATAACACGTCGGAAACAGACGCTAATAATCAGAATCAGCCACAGCAAGAAAATATCTCTCTCAATGCAACCCATCAGACACTAATTGATCAACTTATGGCTTTGGATGGATCCGTGAAAACTGCAGTTCTCAACGCTGTCTTGGCCGAGGAGGATGAAGAAGATGGAGACTGGGAAGGCCTGGACGAGGAAGGACCCATCCACGAAGGTTCACAAGATGTGAATCACTCTAACGAAGGCTCGTCAGGAGAAAATTCCCAAAGCCCAGAGCCAGAAGAAGAGGATGATCCTATCAACGCGTCACAGGAGCAGACACCTCCCCTGCAGCGTAAAAACAACAGGAAGGGAAACCGGTCGGCATCCTCAAACCCTCAAAGGCAATTGGTCGTCCGTCAGGCCATGGAAGCTGCGCGCGCCGAACTCGAGGCGATAGCCGGAAGGAGGTCGACATTCCTAGCACTCGAGTCCCCTTTCTCTGAACAGATCGATAATTTTCCGCGCCCAGCAAGGTTCAAAATTCCCAAATTAGAGCCCTATGATGGAACCAAGGACCCCCAGGATCACTTGTTCCAATATCTCACGCACATGAATCTCGACTGTGCCCCCGAGGAAATGAAGTGCAAAGCATTCCCTGCGCTACTTACTAGACGAGCCCGAGAATGGTTCAAGAAGATACCCCCAAGGACGATCTACAGCTTCGACACACTGGGAAAGATGTTTCTCAATGCGTTCATTACCGCCAAGCCGTTCCAAAAGAATGCCACTCACCTGTTCGCCATCAAGCAAACGAAAGATGAGACTGCGCTGCAATACCTCAAGCGCTTCAGCGAAGAATCACTGCAAGTCCGGGACGCCGACGATCAGGTCCGAATCGCATCCTTCGTGGCAGGGCTGCGCGAAGGTAGATTATATGCTAAGCTAAGCAGCAGGCTTCCCACCTCCATGGAAGAGTGCCTGGAAGTGGCCTTCAAGCATTGTCAAGGCGAAGAAGCTAACCGTGTGAAACGAGAAGTGGAAAAATCTGATCCAAAAAGGGATAAGCCAGTGGATTCATCTGGTAACAAGAGAAAATCATATGGAGATCGGGCAGGTAGTTCGGCCACGGATCGTCTTGAAAAAAGGAATGCCTTGCAGCCAAGGGATTTCCCTGCGTTAAATCGACCTCGGGAACAGGTGCTGGCTATCATGTAAAGAAAAGGTTTAGCAAAAACTCCCGCACCACTCCGAAGCCCCTTGGAAAGAAGGGACCAGAGCAAGTTTTGTACTTATCATCAAGATGTTGGACATGAGTTGGATAACTGCCGGGATTTCCATCGTGACGTGGAAGCAGCAATCGCAGAGGGAAAGCTAGATGAGGTCGTAGATCGGCCCCGATACGGCGAACGTCGAGGACAGCAGGATTATCAGCAAAGAAACTATGGTCGTGACCGTAGCCGACAGGGCGAACCCCAGAGGAAAAGAGAGCCATCCCCCGACAAAGGTCAGCCGGTGGATAATCACCCGATCAACACTATCAACACCATAGTGGGTGGCCCTGGAAGTGGTTTAGAGAGCAGCACTTCAAGTGTCCAAGTAGGCAGTGGGCAAACGGCCAGGGCCAGTCGAGTCCCCTTTCAGGAAGTAGGCTATGGGCCGAAAGATCCTCTCCCCCTGATCCCTAACAATGAAGGATTGGTTATTGAAGCCGTGGTCAACAAAAATCTGGTTAAAAGAGTTTGCGTTGATACGGTTAGCACAGTTAACGTTCTTTACTTTGCAGCTTTTCAAGCAATGGGTCTCAAGGAATCCGAGCTCACTCCGGTCTCAAAGACTCTGCTCGTGATTCGCGGTCCGCCAATTCATCCACTGGGAATGGTTCGACTCGCGACGACATTCGGCAAGGATTCAGCAGGAAGGACTCTCATGGTGAATTATGTCGTGGTCAAATCTTCGTCAGCATACAACATCATTTTGGGAAGGCCCGCTCTAATTGATCTGCGAGCCATAATCTCCCCCGCGCACATCAGCTTGAAGTTTTCGACCGGCAGAGGGTCGGTCGAAGTTAAAGGAGATTTGGAGGTCGCCCGGAGCTGCTATGCGGCCACCATTAAAGGCAAAGGAGTCACTTTCGCCTAGCGCATTCGGCAAGTATTTGTTGGTTATCCTTTTTTTACAAACTATTCTTACTTTCCGCATTTCAATTCTTGCTCATACTTTCTTATCATTTGTCAGGATTTTCTCTATGTTGTTTACTCCCTTTTCTTTAATGTTGGATGTTTATTTTTCAATTAGTCATATCTCTGTCCGGTCCCAATAAGACCACGCGTTAAGTCTTATTTCATAAAATTCACAACTCGTACAAGCACTTATACTGCGCAGTAAAACTCCACGCGAGAAGTCATCCGATCGCTCAACTCACTTCTAAAAAAACGAAGTCGGCACTAGTCCGCCTCGCTCGTCTTTAGCAAAAACGTACAAAAGGTCCGTCTCATCCGGCCCGGCTCGCCGCATTTTCAAATGAGAAGTCAGCTCTAGCCTGGTCCCTCTCATTCTTAAAATTTCACAAACGGTTAATTCATAAAGCCCAATCTAACGTAGTCCGGATTAATCTAGGTTGGTTGGGGGAAAATTCACTAAGTTATATGCCTGCTATGCGGCCAGTCATGCACGTACTTTGGACTGCCTTTATAGGTGCTTTTAATTTAGGCGATCGATCTAGATCGGCTATCCGATCCCTAGATCATATCGCCCTTGTAATTTCATTTCATTAGTTTAGGCGATCGATCTAGATCGGCTATCCGGTCCCTAGATCATCTCGCCCTTATAATTTCATCATTAATTTAGGCGATCGATCTAGATCGGCTATCCGATCCCTAGATCATCCCGCCCTTGTAATTTCATTTCATTAGTTTAGGCGATCGATCTAGATCGGCTATCCGATCCCTAGATCATCCCGCCCTTGTAATTTCATTTCATTAGTTTAGACGATCGATCTAGATCGGCTATCCGATCCCTAGATCATCCCGCCCTTGTAATTTCATTTCATTAGTTTAGACGATCGATCTAGATCGGCTATCCGGTCCCTAGATCATCCCGCCCTTGTAATTTCATTTCATTAGTTTAGGCGATCGATCTAGATCGGCTATCCGGTCCCTAGATCATCTCGCCCTTGTAATTTCATTTCATTAGTTTAGGCGATCGATCTAGATCGGTTATCCGGTCCCTAGATCATCTCGCCCTTATAATTTCATTTCATTAGTTTAGGCGATCGATCTAGATCGCTATCCGATCCTAGATCATCTCGCCTTATAATTTCATTTCATTAGTTTAGGCGATCGATCTAGATCGGCTATCCGGTCCCTAGATCATCTCGCCTTATAATTTCATTTCATTAGTTTAAAGCGACGATCTAGATCGGCTATCCGGTCCCTAGATCACTTTCGCCTTATAATTTCATTTCATTAGTTTGGCGATCGATCTAGATCGGGTATCCGGTCCTAGATCACCTCGCCTTTATAATTTCATTTCATTAGTTTAGCGATCGATCTAGATCGCTAACCGATCCCTAGATCATCTCGCCTTTATAATTTCATTTCATTAGTTTAGGCGATCGATCTAGATCGGCTAACCGATCCCTAGATCATCTCGCCCTTATAATTTCATTTCATTAGTTTAGGCGATCGATCTAGATCGGCTATCCGATCCCTAGATCATCTCGCCCTTATAATTTCATTTCATTAGTTTAGGCGATCGATCTAGATCGGCTATCCGATCCCTAGATCATCTCGCCCTTATAATCTAATTTCATTAATTTAGGCGATCGATCTAGGTCGGCTATCCGATCTAGATCATCTCGCCATTATGACTTCTCTGATCGGATATGAGACCGAACTCAAACTCTCAACTACAATACACTCAATTGAAAAAAAAATGCCATTCACCAAATAATAGTGAATAACATATTGGGGGCAATATACACGCTCATAACAAGCAAGCGTTTGTAACAAACAATCAAAATTAATACACCACAATTCAAAAAAAAAAAAATCATCATCACAAAACCAAAATCAAGATAAATTCTTCATTGATAAGAGTCATATCACATAAACTTCCTTTTCAAAAAAAAAAAGAGAGAGAGAGCAACAAAAAGTTCAACTTTAAGAGTCAGGAGCAGGGCTCTTTTGAGACTCCGAAGGAGGGGCCGACCCGGACGCTGCAGCCGGCTGACGGACATACTTATCCACTATGTCCACCCCTGCTCGGAAATCCTTGGCACGTTCAGTGTAATCCACGTCCATCCCTGGCTTGTAATAAGCCCTCTTAGGAAGGGCATCCAGAGCTAATGCAGGGAACTGAGCCCTCGCCTCATCCACCCCCAAGGTATACCCATGGTTGAGAATGGGAATTAGCAACACCTTGAGGGCTTCGGCAAAATCGGCTGAAGCTTTGTATTCCTGAACGGCATCGGCGCACCGAGCCGCAACGCTGGCCTCCAGGTCGGCCACTCTCGCCTTGAGATCCCCGACCTCCTGTTCCATTCCTTTCTTTTCCTCGGACAGCTCACTCTCCATGGCCTTTAACTCTTTCTCCTGAGCCTGGAGTTGGGTTTGCAGGGGCTTTATCTCCGCGTCCTTAAGGCGGATGGCCGCCCTGAGCTCATCCCTTGCCTTCCGCAATTCGGAAATCTTGGCCGATTGGGCTGCCGAGTCGGCTGAAGCCTTTCCCAACCTTTTGAAAACTTCCTGGCCGATCGTGCCACCCTGAACAAACACAGAACGTCAGAGTTAACGAAACTTAAATCACTAAAAAGAATGAACAAACACTTACCAGCTCCACTGTTTTGCAGCCAAGGACCGCCAGCTCCTCGTCAGACATGCTGCTGACCCTCTCCTGCTCGAATGTCCCCTCCTGACCTTCCTCAGGGGCCTTCGATTTGCTTTTTCTTCAAGGCCGACCTCTTGAGAGGTCGGCCTCTGTCGAGTTGACCTTGTAGGGACCAACCTCCTCTCCGTAACCTCCCCGGGTGTGTCCCTCAGCCATCTCAAATGGGGGATCGAGCGAGGCATCCGCACCCTCAGCGGTCTGATCCTCCATAGGTATCTCCCGAACTGCTGGGGTCGGCACAGTTTGACGACCCGCCACATCCCTCTTTGCTCCCGCCATCAGGTCAGCAAAATCAGCCACTGCATATGCCGATGGAAAAGTTAGTCAAACAAGGGGCATAGGTATGTTAACAAATATAAAGTACAATTTAAGTAAACCCTACAGATCTTCCATTCGGCCTTAGTAAACTCCACATAAGGCTCAGGGCCTGCATCCCCCAACCGAGCCGCCTCTATCAGGTTGTCGTACAGATTTTGCCACTCGATCGAGTATCCCGATCTACGAATCTTCTCCACCCAGGACTCAGGCCTATCCGGGCGTTCGTCCCCCTCCAAATCCGCAGTATTCCAAACGCTCAGTTCGTCGTGACCGTCATCCCTCACATAGAAAAACCTCTCATTCCACCTTTTGAAAGAATCCCGACCGGGAGGAAGGATAGGGATGCTGAAAGTTTTCCCCTGCCTTCTAGCAAAGTAATATCGGTAGGGATGGTCCCTTAATCCTACCCGATGATAAAAATACCAAAATTTATCTACCGTAAATCTAATATTTAACAATCTACACCAAATCGCAAACCCGATAACAACCCTAATACCATTGGGGGCTATTTGAGATATCCCTATCCCGTAATGCCGGAGAACCGCCAAAAGGGCAGGACAAAAAGGCAATCGCAGCCCCATCTCGAAGTATTCCCTATGGACGGAGCAAAAACCTTCCGGCGGGTCCAGAGCCGATTGATGATCCCCCGACGGTAGCTGGGGAGAAAACCTAGCCTCATCAATCCCATATTTCTCGCAAATCTCCTCTACATCCTTTTGTTTCAGAATTGACCCCACATCTCTGCTATTAGCTATGGCCATGGCGAAGAATCGATTCTAGGATCTTTCGAAGGAACAAGATTTTACCTAAAGAGACCAAATTACAAAGTCGAAATAAGAAGGAAAGAATGCTTACTTGCAGTTTCAAGTTGGAGAAATAGAAGATGACGAATGGCAAGAAACGAGGCGTCGCTACCCACTAACACTAACCGAATAAGGAGAGTATTTTTTATATCTAATAAATGTTATCTTGATCGAATTTGAATCAAAAAATAATTCTTATTCTGATCGAATTTGATTCAGGATTTTGATTTTTCTATACCTAATATTGGTCAGAAAATACAAATATTTTCTGACTGAATCTCGGTCCGTAAACTAATCAACATTTCTGCCAAACCGAATTTGAGTCATGAAATAATTTTTTATTTTGATCGAATTTGAGTCGGGATGTTGGTTTTTTCTAGACTCAATATCGGTCTGTAAACACAATTGATATTTTCTAGCTGAAGTTCAGTTTGTAATTAAAACTAAAAATTAGTTGTGTTAGGCATATTTTAGGTGTGAAAAGACCTTACATTTGAATAACATTAACTTAATAAACATGAAGATTGAAAAATTCTTGAATGAATTAAAAAAAAAGGTATTAAGAAGGAAAAATGTAATGAATTATTTGTTAGTATTTTAAAACAAATCAATTTGCTTAAAGTGAGTTAGGATTGTAATATCCTTAATTTATCTTTAAAATATATGTGATCTAACCACACACGGCAAAAATATATGAATATAAACTAACCGTGATTTTTTTTTCTTCAAAACTATCATGTTTTGTTGATAAGGTCTAAAACTATTTTTACTTTGAAATATCACTTTAAACAAATATTTTTGAAAGAATCTTTACTCACTCAAAGTGATATTTATTTAGAGACGATGCAGTATTAAAATACATTTCATTATTTCCCTTCCTTTTTATTACATTTATTTCCTATTTAGTTCATTAATGTACGACATAAATTAATTCATGCACCTTAGGTTAAAGCATGTATCACTTACCTAGTTAAAAGAAATAAAAAAATAAAATCAATATCCATTTAATATGACGTTTTTCTATAGCAAATTCATCATATTCATTACCAAAACTAAATACAAACTCCATATTACAGATGTTTGTATATCCATAAATAAATATAGTAGATTTAAAAAAAAAAATTAAAATATAAATATATACTATATTTATAGTGATAAATCCAGGACCAAATCCTACTTGGTGTGTCCAACCAATAGGATTTAAGATTTTTCTTGTGGATCCCTGTGTTAAAAAATGAGCAACCAATAATGTTTTATTAAAGTGATGACATGGTGGTCCAAAAATTTGGTCCAAGACCACCATAAAACTATTGATTGTTTCGTGGAAATGGCTTCCTCTTGCTTTCTGATAAACAGAAACAAAGCTAAAACGACGATTATTCACTCGGTGTTTCGTGGAACCCTCCACGTTGTCTGCTTCTTTCAGCTTGAAAATTCAACACAAATTCCTCTCAAATAAATCCCACTACCCAAATCCAATTCACCCTGCAATTTTCCAATCTCTTCTTTTTCTCCCAAATCCTTTTCTGTCCCAGCCGCCCACTTTTACAGTCTGTCTTCTGTTATCCAATCTTTACCCAAAAGCTCAATTTTATGGTTGATAGGATGACGGATTACCGGAAAATGAATATATGGCCAACTGCTACTCCGGCAGTGCTTTCAGATGACAACAGTTCAATGATGGATTCCTTATTCATGAACTCGACGGATCCGGGTTCGTCATGGCCGCCGGTAATTACCATCAACAACCATCATTTATCCTCCTCTGCTTCTTGCACTACAGATTCTCCTGCCAAATCCATGGCGACTTCTTTTTTCAACGAGGAAACACTCCAGCATCGTCTTCTAGCTCTGATTGACGGAGCTCGTGAAAGTTGGACTTATGCTATATTCTGGCAGACGTCGCCGGTGGACTTCGTCGGGCCCGCCACCATGTTGACCTGGGGTGATGGCTATTATAAAGGGGAAGAAGATAAAGCAAAGCGCAAGAAATCATCTTCTTCTTCCACTTCAATAGCTGAACAAGAACACCGGAAAAGGATTCTCCGGGAGCTCAATTCATTGATTGCTGGAACACAGGGGTCCGGCGACGACGCGGTTGATGAGGAGGTTACAGACACTGAATGGTTTTTCCTCGTCTCAATGACTCAAACTTTCGTCAACGGAAGCGGTCTTCCCGGTCAGGCGCTGTACAGTTCGAGCCCTGTTTGGGTCACCGGCGCTGAGAGGCTAACAAACTCTCCCTGCGAACGTGCACGTCAGGCTCAGGGCTATGGGCTTCAGACAATGGTTTGTATTCCATCGGCAAACGGTGTTGTCGAACTGGGTTCAACGGATTTGATTTTCCAGAACTCTGATCTGGTGAATAAGGTTAGAGTACTGAGTACTGTTCAATTTCAACAACGTTGAACTTCCGGGTTCGGGTTTAGGCGCAGAGCCGTTCCATTTCCAGCCCGAAAACGATCCCTCAGCACTTTGGCTTATAGATCCTTCAAATTCAGGACCTGCAACTAAGGAAAATGTTGCTTCAAATGCAAATTGTGTTCCAGAGAATTCAATTCCTTTTGGGAATAACAACAAACAGGTTGTGTTCGGAAATGGTAATAATAATTTTACTTCTAGTACCATATCACAAAATTTACTGGTGCTGAGTAGATTGTAGTGTAGTCCTTCTACATAAGATACATTCTTGATTGTAAGTCAATTCCTGATTAAGGTGCCATAACCTCTGGTGTATCCAGGTTTATCTTTACTTCCAAAATTAACCTTTGGTCCATCCTTTGCAATAAAATTACTGAGACAGTCTTTACTCTTTGTCATGTGTCTAGAGCAACCACTGTCAAAGTACCATATATCCTGCAATAAAAATTAGAAGTTTTTAGGTACCCAATTCAGTTTGGGTCCATGGGGGTCAGTTGTCAGTACAACTCTGGGAATATATCCTTTTGGGATTCTTCGGATATTGTTGCACTTGTTTTCATATATGTAAGCCACACTCCCATAGTATCTATGTTTGGACTGTGTCTTATTTATATGATCTCTCAGATCTTTTGACTGAAACTTATTTCCATGTTGCTTTCTATTATTAAAGCTAGAATGATAACCGTCATTCCTTCTGTACTGAGGTCTGAACTGACCTTGGTACTGGGACTTTTGCTGAGAACTGAGATTAGTCCTCTGCTGAGTCTTGGACTGAAACCTTTGATAGGTTTTCTGTCTGGAATGATTGTTATTATCAGTTTTACCAATAGATGCAGTAAAATTCCAATCATCATCAGTGGGATATAGTCTTCCTTTCCCCCTGAATGTGTGAATCTTTGAATGATTGACATTCTTGGATTTACTTTGATTGTAATTTTTCTGGTTCTTGACTTGATTGGTTTTTGTGGACCTGGTAGTTGATTTCCCAGTTCGGTTTTCTTGAGATACAGCTGATTTACCATTTGGTTTCCCTTTGTTGGTAAATCTGGTTGTTTTCTTGGAAAACTGATTTGTCCTATGTGATACTGGCTTTACTGGTTCAACAATTTTCTCAGTTTGTGGAAGTTTCTCAGCTACAAACTTGATACCAGTTTTGGTACTAGGTTTTGTTAGGAAATCTACGCGGGAACGCAGCGGAATTCAAAAATTTATTTCCTATCGACCCAAGATCGACTTCGTTTAAGAATAAACAAATAAGCTTCAAGACGGTGGATTCATTGGCTGATCTAAAAGATCGACGCTTTAACCGCCTATCTAAGGAGAGTAGTTCAAGATAGAAATGGCCAAAGTGTTTTCTACTCTCTACGCTTAATCCACACGAGCACCCCGCCGTAATCCCATCATGGATTCTTTATTGGAAAACTCCTGTTCTTGGATCGCCCTTTTCCCTACAACTCTCTAAAAGATGCTCTCTATTTTACACCGTAACTATTAGTTCTTGGAATTATGATGTCTGAAAAGAAATTTCGACACTTCACTCCTTTATAGGAAAGTGGCGCCCCAGATAGAGTAGAGAAGAAGAAAATATTTTCCCAATAAAATAAGAAAAATATAATTGATTGATTTATCTCATTTATTACAATATCTCATATTAAATAAATCTAGGATATTGTCAATATCTTATATTGAATATTTCCAAAATATTGTCAATATCTTATATTGACTATATTTATCTTATTACCATAAATCAATTTACACATGTGTATATATCACATATATATTATTACAAATATAAATCTATATATATTATACTAGTCAAAAACCCGTGCATAATGCACGGGGTATCTAACCAAAAAAAGGTCACATTGCACAACATATGATAATTCTAAATCAAGAAATGCAATGCAAGAATAAGCAGAATCCTATTTTATACATGTCAGTGTCATAATTTATGAAAGAAACTAATGCCTCAATAATAATAAAAGTATTATCAGAAAATAAATACTAAAAAGTTTATACTGAATGAAAACCCGTGCATAACAAAGCACAATGAAATTCTATTTAAAAACACACACACACACAATGAGATAAAACTATAGCATGAAAATTGTTTGGAGACGTGACATTCAACTGCGGATTCCAAGCATTGAAACTCCATCTGGAGTCTTAAATCCCCCACAAAGCACAAAACCTTCCTTTCGAAACTTGTTTATAGATCTCTACCACTTGGAGCGCATTGTTAGATTTTAATGAAATAACAGTTATATGAAGTGTAATATGTTATAACAGCATATTTTTACTTTCTTTCACCATAAAAGCTTTACAAAGTGAAAGAGGTTAATAATATGAGAATAGAATGCATGTCAATTAGTATAAGATATACTTATAACAATCGTAGGATAAGAAAGTTTATGGGGGTATAAGTGGGTGTCAATTTGATCATCACAATTTAAAGTATGAATTAGAAAGTCCGTGATTTCACCATTAACGGATTGTTTAGGTACAGGTCCATGATAATATTTGTTTGTCTATTTCTTACAAATGCCAAAAAAAATACGTGCTAAGCACGGGAAAATCAAAAGCTAAAACGAATATAAGTAAATTTACATAACGTACGGTATGATCCACCTTAAAAATAATTACATACAGTCGCTACATTTTCCTTCTACATAACTCTCGGCTTTCCAAATCTGGCTCCCCAACCCTCGCTTGTGTGATAATAATTTACTTGTCAACATTCCTTCTGTGATTTTCGTAGCTTCATAGCCAACAACATTTTTGCCTTCTTTTAGAATGCTTTCCAATTCACCTAAGCTGGAAGAAGGGGAAGAGAGCAACCCCAAGAACGAACTTCATCTTCTTGAAACAATACACTCGTCCTTCAAAAGAAAACAAAACATTGAACAAACGCAGCTAGTGATAGAAACCCAAGCATAGATTAGAAACATTGAACAAACAAAGAAAACAATGGAATCCAAGCATCAATTGGAGCACCGTAAACAAATTAGCATCCGACCACAGCTTAGAAACATTATAATTTTTACATCACAAATGCATGAAGTATCAATGAGAACATCATACACCCTAACCAGGAGCAAAGTAAAACAACATATCCTTATCAATCATGCTCCCAACATAAATGGCAATCTTAAAACAAAAACAATTTGTATTTCCTCTCAAATTTCAAACCATCCATCTGCAGGAAGAAAAATAAGGTGCAACAACAGTTACCCAATACCATCAACCAACAGGAGCAACATGAGAACCCCGAAGGAGTAACCATCCACCAAAAGTGCATGATGTTGTAGAGAAAAAAAATCGATAGTATAATAGCCAAGATGTGAGCAACTAAAATTCATCAACAAAGCCTACATCAAAATCAACAAAACTTTAAGATATATGCAAGGACGGGAGGCAGGATTAAACTTCGGGTGAACCTAATGGTCGATATCGAATTCGTCGGGTGGACTGGATTAACAATATTTTATGGATCGAACTGGACTACAAAGATTGTTTTGTGTAATATTTGTGTTTTATTTTGGGTGGGCTTAGCCTCCTAAGTCTATTAATAGATCCGCCATTGGATATATGTCTACATGTATATGGATTGAGCTAAGATTACCCAACCGACAATATGTAGAAGATGCAGCAACACCGATAATGACTTCTAGCACTGAATCATGTGGTGAAGAAAGCAATTGAACCATTGGAACATACTGATTTCAATTCTTAGAGAAAAAATTTAATGTTAAAAAAATAAGCTAGATTAAATGTATATTGAAGATCTATCGACATCACGGGATTAAGTTAAATTTTTATCCAAAGATAATAACCCAACGAAAATACATAGACAATGTATAACACTGCTGCTAATGTAAACATTTATTTCTAAATAAATGTCATGCTAAAGAAAACAGAGAGAAATCAAATAGAACATGATGAGGAAAACAAATACCTTAAATGATAAGAAGAGGGTAGACAATGTTGAGGTTGTTTATAAGTGGAAGTAGTAATCCCTGGGCTTCCTCAACCTATCTTGTTTTTTCAATCGATTCTTGAAAAATAGTATTTTCAGTAAATTAGTATCACCATTGCAGTTGAAAAAATAGAATCTAAGAAAAAACATGTTGCTTGGGGCTAAGAAAAAAGATAAAAATTCAAAATTCTGAACAACATGGCGCTTGATCAAACAAAAAAAACAACAAAATAGCTATATATTATGGTGTCCATAAAGCAACACGCACCTACAACTATCCCTTTCACAAAGCTTAGAGAGCTTTTAATTATTTGTAGTCCTTGAACAGCCAACTTCAAAATGTGGGATAATTGGAGTTCATTTCTAACGTTGAACCACCTAATTCATTATATGAAAATCAAATATTGATTACTCTATCTAGAAGCAATCATAAAAATTATAAATAAAAATAAAAAAAACAACTTTACCACGCAAAACTATAAATGAACATAGAGAGAAAAAAAGTCCTTATATCTCACGGTTACCCACATTAATTCATAGCAAATGGAGCAACAAAAGATTAAAAAAATACAGCTAAAGAGCAGACCAAGTTGTTGCTTCTGATAGTATACGTGATGATGGTGGCGCTACAAATTTAAAAAAAAAAGTTTAGATATATTACCACCAAACAAAAGAAAAGATGTTTATTTCCATCCAAAAAAGGGTGGTATTTTGCAAGCATCAACCAAGTAAGATTTTTTTTTTCAAGGAACTCCAGCAAGAAACTCGATGAGGGAAAATAGACCTCTCAAAGGAGAAACTTGTTGAGCGAAAATAGACATTGTATTGTAACTAAGCAATTACTATCCTTAGGTAAGGATTTTCGCTGAGGCATGATTAGCACAATGATTATGCAATCGATCGTTCTTCCGGATGAGCTTCATGAGACCTATCAGTCAAAATCTTAATTCCAATACAAAGTACTTAAAAGTAATATGAAAAAAATAATATATTTTATTCAAATGGAAATATTGCATAAAAATATCATACCGAAAAATAACTACCGAACAAATGTAGACAGTGCTCAAAGACGCATGTAGACACGTGAGAACTATCAATTTCTTAAAGAGCCTGCATTTCACCTATTATTGCGAACTTTCGAGTCATCCGCGATGATAAGATAATTAACAATATCAATTATCAAGACCCCTAAGTTAAAAAATTGCCAAAATGAAAAAAAGTAATATCATACCAGCAATAAGGAGTGACGATGACGGCGGATTTGGGTGGTAAGAGCCACTTAACATGGCTAATGCGACCCACTGAAATGCTAACATCATTCCAAAAGGATAAAATAAAAAGACTAAATAAGTAAAGAAAAGAGACCGACAGCATCGGAAGAGAACAGATCAAAAACCATAACGAACCTCACCTTTCCGTTTTGATGGGTCTTGAAATTATGGACATAAAATTGGAATGGAGTAGATGAGCAGAATGGTTAGCTATTTGCTGATTTAATTTTGAGATGATAATGAATTTTGTATTTGAATTTTGAGTTGATAATGAAACAGAAGCACGTTAGTTTGAAGGCATGTGATAGAATTCAAATCAAGAGTTTGACTCCATTAAGGCAGCTAGTTCGGAGTGAAATCAGGCGAGTAAGAGGAGGTGGTTTGAAACTGAAATCAACTTTCCGTAAAATGCAAAGAAAAAAAAAACAATAAAAAGAAGAAAAAAAAAGGATTAGAAAATGGGTCGGGTCATTTGCATGGGCGGGTCAATAGCGGGTAATTGGGTTAAATGTTTCTTTCAAATATATATAGATATAGATATATAACTATCCAAATGTGTATATGTACATCAATATGTACAAGCCACGCATGGATTCACAAGTTACATAATATATATATATTAATATCTAATATTAATATTTGGTAATACCATTAATTAAATTGCACAATCCAAGTGTATCTTATACACATAAAATTGCGCCACCTTTAGCCAATATTTTGGAATCTGGAATATTCTTTAATTAATATAATATTATTAATATCTTGTATTTAATTTATTCATAATAAATAAATACCACCCTATTAATTTACCACTATAACCTTTATAGTCTCGAGATAAACTTTCCTTATTTGGTTATCATCTATAACCACATTTTAATCCGGCTAGATGTTCATATGTGTGTGACCCGATAGGCTTCCGAATATGTTGGCCGTAGACACAAAGTGCAAATTACGAAAATTCCCTTTATGCCTAACGATCACGGGATAGCGTCTAGCAACACACCGTGACCCCCAATCATCGGAAGAGTCAAATGCAATGACTACTACCTTTCATGTGAAACAAGCCACTGCGTGTAACTTACAATCCTATCATTGTAATAATATCCATACGGTCGTGCGTCGAGTGTCAAACATTAACGACCGTATCTTATAATCTGGATATCATGCTCTCTCGAAGTAACTCGTTTACTTCCACTTTGCAAAGATTCACGAGAGTAAGACATTCCTTATAAGAAGGCCATTTCGGATATTCGATCCCAATCATAGGATACGCGATTCCCGGATGACCAATCATGTATACTCCGCATGCTTCAATATCATACCCAATCACTACCGCATGATCGCCCGTGGCTGGGGGAAACCTCAATAGTGTCAAAGCATGACAATCCACACCGTGATGCCATGAAGACTCGGTCCTGGGATAATTACACAACCGTCACATAGTGTGACTTATTCGTGTAAGTGGGTCGATCCTAACGTCGCATTATCTAATACACGCCCACGTCATACCCAAGTGTCTCTACACTTCGATAGACGAGATCTATCCACGCCTCTTAAAGACAGAAGACATCTAATACGTGCTAGTCTGTTTATACTATCAATGCCTGTTTAATAGTACATCGACTGAGAGACATTTAAGTATCAAACTTATTAAAGTGATTAGAGATCTCATCAACCATAATCGCCTATAATGGTTTCTCTATCACAGTTTAATACTAAGGACGTTATCATATAACAATTAATAATTGGTTCTTTAAAAGAACATATATATGACAACATAAAAGCCATTTAATATATGTATAAACATAACGAAATAGTAGAAATGATCCGACCCGGTCGGATCCGGTCCAACCCGATTGGGTTTAGGACACTATTCCAACAATCTCCCACTTGGCCTAAAACCAATCACTCGCACACACAAGACCAAGTTGAAACACAAGAATCTCATGCAATACTCGCAACCAGCTCTAGCCATGAACGGATCGCTGTCCGTGGGGACTCATACTATCTTCATATTATGTTCCAAATGACCAAGTCAAAGGAACTGCCTCAACACACACACGAATCTCTGACGAGACCCTGGTCCTTGCTTCAAGCAATGAATCCACTTACTATATCAACTATATAGAAAAGGTGGAAGAACCGTATAAGGTTCAGGAATGAACCTTCTAGATCCATGTTCTGCTCCCGCTGCGCCTCCAAGGCACTACTGTGTTTTGGCCTGGTTGTAGAATTTACAGTGACCCATAGGCTAGAACATTTCTAGCTCACTGTATCACTTAATCAAATTGACTGCAAACCCAGACTGTAGCTCCCACTCGTCTTCATAAGACTTAGGATATACGTCTGTATAACTATATTTATCTAATTCCAAGTTTCGATAAACTGGGAACTCTCCCTTAACTCGTTTAAGGATATTCTCGACATTCACCAGATTTACTTTCATACTTACTCATGACTATTCATGGACTATGAACATCCGGAATTACCTATAAGATGGTTACTATCGCATTAGCGAAGGAAACCTTCCATAAGCATCATCTTTCACCTCATCTTTAGGACCAATGTCCTAACATAGACAGATCTAGCGATCAATGCTAAACTTCTTTTAGCATCACACCTATATAGGTAAACTATAATCTAACAGCAGTAAAGTCTATCGCTATAGATTCTTATTTCCAAAATAAGAACTGCTAATCCAAGTGCTTTCGTAAAGACCTTGAACTACCAAACATTAATTGACTGTGACATGGGGTGACAATTCTCGAGAGAGATATCCAATACCTTACTCAAAAATCGTAACACACTCCCACCATCCATCTTGCACATTGGGCATATCCTTCTTTTGACTAAATCAAACTCCTTTGATTATCAAACAAAGAAATTGTCGAGAGAAACTTGTTTGAGTCCATAAATAGATCTCATGAGCTTACATATCATGTTATTGTCTATGAACATCGAGCTGTCTGCCCAACGTCTTCAACACTATCATATAGTCATGATACAAAGTTATAACAAGTATTATCTGAACAAAAATGGGCTCAGCCTTACGGGGACATTCCCTCTAGGTAAGACAGACTAGGTTCATAACCTGGTTGTCACTGATGGAATCTAATTCAGATATTATGGCTCATAGCCATATCTCTCAATCTTTCCTTTCAAACATTCTTTCATAAGTCGTGAGATATTCATTCTTCGAGATGAACATACCAGCGGCCTTTTCAGGCTTGAGGTTATCCACAGACTTACAGAACTTTTGTGTGCTCTGAGCAGTGTTCTATACCTCATCGCTATGTGGCGTCTGCTCATGTTCTATTGGTTGAATATATCTTTGTGGTTCTCAAACTCTTTTGAGATCTGATTCACTCCCACTGTTTCTTTTGGAAGAAACTCTTCCTTTAGAAGACAGCATGTTTGGAGACAAACATTTTGCTCTGCGGACAAGTAAATAATATCCAACGTGCTAGCTAAGACATTCCACAAAGTTGCATATGTCGTACTAGGCTCCAAGCCTTTCTGACTTTGCCTATGACAACTTCAAATCATCGGTTAAGATAGATTCGACATTATCTTCTTCCATATCTAATAAGGAATTTATTCAACCTTTATCTTTGGAACTCGGTTAAGTATAAGGGCACTATCCCGAAACGGGTAAGGGATACTTCACATGGCTTGCGTCACACATTTATCATATAAAGTGTTGTTTCCATGTTGGGAACACAATCTAATTACGTATCCAAAAGATGGTATCCTTCAAGGAAGAATCTGATTCTATTTCAGACAACTTCTGAAACACCCTTCAGGTATTAATTACTCCAATCCAATTGAAGATTAATTCACATGTAGCTCATCAATCTCATATTCGTACTAGCTCAAACTTTTCAGACTTTCCGAATTATGCACTTCACTGAGTACACTTGACTATTTCTAAAATAGACTTAGAGACTAATAAACAATTATTTATGGCATTAATTGTCACAAGCCAACAAACATCGGTATGTTCAAGCTTTAGACAATTTTTCTAGATTTTACAACCCTTTTCATAAAAGGGTATTTTAGTCATCTTTAGATAAGATACGCATTACCCACATGATTCATAATCATATGGTTCAACATCATCCGAATGACGTTTAATTACACGCTTTCTTTCCAGAGAGACTATGTCTAGAACAACCACAAATATTAAGGATAACAACCATACAAATATTTAGTTGAGATCTCATCACATATATCAACTATATAGTGACATCAATCTAGTATGTTAGATTCAGTGACCTTTCAACTTTATCGGAATAACATTTATTCTTTACAATTGAATATGTCTACTAAATCTTAACAAATAACTGAAAGTATGTTCTTCATATGAACCGGAACGTAATAACATTTATTTAGTTCCATTATCAGTTTACTAGTTCTAGAATATGGTAAGTGTTACAACGTTTGTTTCACCTTCCAAGTCTGTATTCAATCTTTCTAATTTAATCACACTCGTAAGGCATCATATATCTTAGAGTTGACTTTGAACTTAAATAGATTTATCTCAACTCAATTGCCTAGAATAGAAACTTAAATAAGTTCTCTATTTAAGCACATTCCCTAACTTTCCTTTTTAATCCTTCAAGCACTTGTAAACATTTCTTAGTGTAGTCTTCATAAGACTCAAGAAAATCACAAGAGCTATGTCTTTGATTTCCTTTCATAAAGAAAATCTAAAGTTTATTTAAATAGTTTAATTAACCTTTTAAATCGTATTTAAAACATTACCTATTTAATTAACCTTTAAGCAATGATAGAATTAAGTCGATACTTAAATCTTACAATTTTGAAAACAACCTTTCCAAAATTAGAGTGGTCATTCTTATCCAACATTTGAATTAATTGTCATAATATGACTGAATGATCATATTGGATCGTTTCCAATGTCATGAGCTTCCGCTTTTCATTAATAATTAAAGTCTTGGAGCACTACATTAAATATCTAGTCTCCTTGTCTCTAACTACTATAACGGTCTTGCTCGTGTCATTGCTTATTTTAGAAGGATTATAATTACTTAACCATATTTGAGAACGTTTCTCATAAGGTAACAGTCATAATTTGGTTTTACTAATCGAGAATAAAAACATAAATATAAAAGTTTGCTAAAACTACAACCTAAACTGAAAATAAAATAGTGTTGTTGTTTATACACGCAAAATTTAAAATGGTCTTTTGTTTATGATTTTGCTCCCACTAGTCAACTACTCCCAATTGACTTTCAAGAATATTTCAAAAATTCTTTAGTGGCTGAGATCCAATCTAGTTACCTCAATTCCCGGCGGTGGTCGATCAACCAAGATAATTTCGAAAGGTAGGTAACTCTTTACCATTCACATCTCTATGTGATTCTCAGTTGTTGACTAGTCAACTCTTTGGCGATACACATCACTATGTGTTAGTCAACCCCTTGTCTCTAAAGTCAGACGGCCCTGACGGTGGCCAATCACCGAAAGACTCTAGTCAAGTCATAACCCAATATTCACGAGATCTCATACGATCATATCTCAATAACGAAGATATACCCGAGGTAGGTCAACTCCGATGGTGGTCGATCGCTTGATCCGAACACAGCTCTTCACCGTCGTTATAATATTGGGAGACAATATTTCGACTTGATTTTTGTTGTGGAAGTATTTATGTAAATTAATTCACTTAATTAATTTTAATCACGGTCTCATCAAACATATCTATC
The DNA here is from genome assembly GCA_026214975.1 of Gentiana macrophylla. Lineage (NCBI taxonomy): Eukaryota > Viridiplantae > Streptophyta > Magnoliopsida > Gentianales > Gentianaceae > Gentiana > Gentiana macrophylla. The sequence continues at coordinate 60,594,957 of CM047811.1, forward strand.
TCTATAGATATAGATCCTACACATTTATCTAGATCGTGCCTAGTCATGCATCTATCGTATCATATAAAATAAATACAAGCACAAAATAAATAAATGCGTAAAGTAATCGGTATGATCATGGACTTTTTCTAGGTGCGGTTTCGTATACAAACTGACGAAACCGCGGGTCACAATCTAAGGTTAGCTGCAACCGCCAATAGGATCTCTAATGCGCCATCTCCAATGGGATCTTTATTCTTCTTTCTTTGGTCTCCATCTTCCGCGCTCCATTCTTGTTACATTTAATTCTATCTAATAAAATAAATACACCCGCCGCATTGGGGGAGCTAATGGGAATGAGATAAATGCGAGAAAATAAACTACGCCACGTTCTTCATAACGGCCTAGGACAATTTTAAAACCAACAAAAATTAAATCATTCACATCTATCCTATCGGTCGAGTCCATGATCAATCGGGGTCCATATAATCATATTATATCTACTCTATCTAATCCATACAATTACATCTTATGAAAAAGATAAAATTAAAATTTAACTACATGCGTCTTAATTAATCAATTAACATTTAATCTATTAAATAATTTTATCCAATCAATTAACTAATTAACATTTAATTAATTAAATGATTTTAATCGAAATAAAATTAACGATTAATTTTAAACCGATTTTAATTTTAATTTAATAAATTAGAACTATTCCAAAAATAAATCAAAATTAAAATTAAGTCTCTTTTGTTTCTTTCTTTTTGATTCGTAATCAAAGGGATGCGCTTTGGTTTCCTAAACCAAAGGCATCTTCCTAAACCAATTTGGTTTAGGCTGCAGCACTTTTCAAAATCAAAATTTTGGAAGTGGCTTGTGTCTAAGCCTTTTACAAATCAAATATTTGAAAGGCTGGCCTATTCCAAATCAAATATTTGGAAAGGCCAAATAATTTTGGTTTAGGCACGCCACTTTCCAAAATCAAAATTTTGGAAGTGGCTGCAGCCTGACCCTTTCCCAAGTCAAATATTTGGAAAGGCTGGCCTAATCCAAACAAAGTTTGGAAATGCCATTATTATTTTAATCTGTATGGCATCCCAATAGCCCAAACTATTTGAACCATTGGTTAGCCACACGACACAACTAAACAAAGTGGAAATTAACAATCACAACTATGAACCATATTGAATCACAAAATACACAAACAAAAATTTGGAGATCCGCCATCATTGATCGGTCAACCATTGCCGGCGGATTGATTGCCTGCCGCCGCCACCACGCCCGCCCGGTGGTGGTGCCACCGCCAATCGGCCGAGCACCACCCGATCCCCCCCTTTTTTTTCTTTTCATGTATCACTTTTGCGAATCAAAATCTTTCATCTTTTATTTACGTGATTTAAACGATAAAATTAACTACGCAAAATAACATGCTTATTGCTTAAACTCGAAGCTCTCGCTCTGATACCACTGTTAGGAAATCTACGCGGGAACGCAGCGGAATTAAAAAATTTATTTCCTATCGACCCAAGATCGACTTCGTTTAAGCAATAAACAAATAAGCTTAAGACGGTGGTTACCTTGGTTGATCTAAAAGATCGACACTTTGACCGTCTAAGGAGAGTAGTTCTGCATAGAGCCGCCCAAGTGTTCGGCCTCTACCGCTAGTCCACACGAGCACCCCGCCGGAATCCCATCATGGATTGCTATTGGAAAACTCCGGTTGCTAGACCGGCCCTTTTCCCCTCTCTCCAACTCTCTAAAAGATGCTCTCTATTTTACACCAGAACTATTAGTTCTTGTAATTGTGATGTACAAAAGAGCTTGACACCCACATCCTATTTATAGGGAAAGTGGCGCCCCAGATAGAGTAGAGGAGAAGAAAACCTTTTCCTAATAAAATAAGGAAAATATAATTGATTGATTTATCTCATTTATTACAATATCTCATATTAAATAAATCTAGGATATTGTCAATATCTTATATTGAATATTTCCAAGATATTGTCAATATCTTATATTGACTATATTTATCTTATTACCAGAAATCAATTTACACATGTGTATATATCACATATATATTATTACAAATATAAATCTATATATATTATATATAACTATCCAAATGTGTACATGTACATCAATATGTACAAGCCACGCATGGATTCACAAGTTACATATATATATATATGTATATATATATATATATATGTATATATATATATGTAATATTAATATTTGGTAATACCATTAATTAAATTGCACAATCCAAGTGTATCTTATACACACAAAATTGCGCTACCTTTAGCCAATATTTTGGCATCTGGAATATTCTTTAATTAATATAATATTATTAATATATTGTATTTAATTTATTCATAATAAATAAATACCACCATATTAAATTACCACTATAACCTTTATAGTCTCGAGATAAACTTTCCTTATTTGGTTATCATCTATAACCACATTTTAATCCGGCTAGATGTTCATATGTGTGTGACCCGATAGGCTTCCGAATATGTTGGCCGTAGACACAAAGTGCAAATTACGAAAATTCCCTTTATGCCTAACGATCACGGGATAGCGTCTAGCAACACACCGTGACCCCCAATCATCGGAAGAGTCAAATGCAATGACTACTACCTTTCATGTGAAACAGTTACCGTGTAACTTACAATCCTATCGCTGTAATAATATCCATACGGTCGTACGTCGAGTGTCAAACATTAACGACCGTATCTTATAATCTGGATATCATGCTCTTCGGTAACTCGTTTACTTCCACTTTGCAAAGATTCACGAGAGTAAGACATTCCTTATAAGAAGGCCATTTCGGATATTCGATCCCAATCATAGGATACGCGATTCCCGGACGACCAATCATGTATACTTCGCGATGCTTCAATATCATACCCAATCACTACCGCATGATCGCCCCGTGGCTGAGGAAAACCTCAATAGTGTCAAAGCATGACAATCCACACCGTGATGCCATGAAGACCCCGGTCCTAAGGATAATTACACAACCGTCACATAGTGTGACACTTATCCGTGTAAGTGGGTCGATCCCCAACGCGTCACGCATTCTCTAATACACGCCCACGCACGCCTCAAGTGTCTATACACTTCGATAGATTTAGATCTATCCCTTACGCCTTAAAGACGAGAAGACATCTAATACGTGCTAGTCTGCTTATACTATCAATGCCATGTTTAATAGTACATCGACTTGTAGAGACATTTAAGTATCAAACTTATTAAAGTGATTAGAGATCTCATCAACCATAATCGCCTATCATGGTTTCTCTATCACGCTTTAATACTAAGGACGTTATCATATAACAATTCATAATTGGTTCTTTAAAAGAACATATATATGACAACATAAAAGCCATTTGATATATGTATAAACATAACGAAATAGTAGAAATGATCCGACCGGTCGGATCCGGTCCAACCCGATTGGGTTTAGGACACTATTCCAACAGGTTTGACAGCTTTGCTGGTTCCATCCTTAGAAGATTGCTGTGTATCAAATCCTAAACCAGTTTTGTCTCGATATGGTTTTCCTGATTTGAATCCAGTAATTGAGCTTGATTGAGCCAATGATTCGATTCTGTCGCTGCTGATGCAATGAAACGATGTTGAATCTTTTCTTTATCGCTTTTAGACAGCTTTCAATATTTTTAATTCGACTTCAATCTTTCAACTTCAAGAATTAGACTTTCCTTCTCAGTTTTAATTGATTCATAACCAGCTTGAATAATTACTAGCTGATTCATCAATTCATCAAGTGTTTATTCTAATTCTTGATTTTTTGGATTGGAGTCAGCTGTCGAGGAACATGCATTTTGCATGGAAATATGAGCTGAGGAATATTTAGAGTTTGATTCACATACCTCATTTGTATCTTCCATGTGTGCAATTAAAGCTGTGTCATCTGATAGTCTTTCAAGATCACTTCATAATCTGATTCATCTCCAAAGAAGGAGTGCTCTTCCGCCAACTCTTATTGGTGGCGTCTTCTTGGTTAGTTCTCGACATTCAGCTTTATAATGTCCAGGTTTCGTGCAGTTGAAACAGAGATATTCATCGTCTTTTCTTTTCTCAGGAGTCCTTTTGATAAACTTCTGAGTGACTGGATGTCCACTCTTCATTCTTCGAATTCTTTTCATCATTAGAGCCATTTGTTCTTCCATTTCATCCAATTCATGAATATTGCTAGATGAGTTTTCTTGAATGTCATTTGATGCTGCTGTAAGTGCTGTGGTTTTTGGTTCTTCCAGAGTTTTGATTATTGCAGCTGTACTTGTAAAATCTTCACTGAATTCATAAGTTTTCAGATCTGAGAAGATTTTGAATGAATCCTCTATGTCAAGTCTTCTAGATTCTTCCATAGCAGTGACCTTCATCATCCAGCACATTGGTAATGCCTTCAGGATTGTTGTGTTGATAACTTTCTTAGAGTACTCAATTTTGAGTAGGTCTAATTCATCCATGATAGCACTGAATCTTGTCTCCATTTGATCAATGGTCTCCCCAGATTTCATCTTGAAATTTTCAAACTTTTGTTTTGCAACAGAGATCTTGTTTTCCTTGATTGAATCTATTCCTTCACAAACAAGTTGTAGTTTGTCCCACATTTCCTTGGCAGTTGTGCATTCTTTCACCTTTAAGTACATGTTGCTGTCAAGATTTCTAAGAATAAAACCCATAGCAACATTGTTGAGATTGTTTCGCTTATGCGATCATCAATGGGTCTATTCGGATTTGGGCTTTGCAACTCGAACTTGCTCTCCACCAACAGTTTGCATATGAGTGATCTGGATTGGTCCATCGGTGAGTACGTCCATCATCTCATCATGAGTAGCTGCTGCTAGAAAGGCCTCGCATACGACGTTTGTATTCGTCAAATCATCCATATTGCACATAAGCATCATCTTGCATATTGATTGTTATCCATGGTGAGTGAGTGAAGATTGATTGTTTAACAACTGAAACTGAGCTTTCAAATGAGAACAACTAGATGAGATATAGAGCAATTGATATCTTATCAAAGAAACATCTTTGCTCCGATACCAATTGTTGGTCCCTTGGAAAGGCTAACACAAGTTTAGAGGGAGGGGGGAATAAACTTGTCCCTAAAATTGGATTTAAAACAAATTAAGGTTCAGTTAAACTTGTGTGGAGTTAAGCTGACTAAGCCGAGAGTTAAAGTCAAACCGACTTAAGCTTGAAATCGAGTCAACCGCGCGGATTAAGTTCTAGCCTTTTTCTTGATCTTGTTATTCTCTGTGAAAACTGAATGTAGTAAACCGAATTCCTCTGAATGTCAGTTTGTGAACTGTGAGGTGTATAACAATCAATTATCAAAGTGCTGTAAATAAATGCTGAATAAGTAAGTGCGTAAAGTAAATAAGGCAAGTATTATAGAGGTTCCGTGGGTGTAATCTCAGACGTCCTCTCTTCCCCAAAAGTGCGGAGGAAAATTCCACTAGAACTTCTTGAGGTGAATCATTACAAAAAGTCCTAAACAATAGTCCTTGGCTAATCCCTAGCTTCACTATCTAAACAGGTTGTAGCAATGTGTAGAATTGTCGTTCTTCAATTGCTTGAACACTGATTCTTGGAGGGTTGTATTGCCTCTTCACCAGCTACCACCACAAACACAGTCTACCCGACTGCTTGTCCCAACTGTCCTTGGCGAAACCTTCCCGGTTTGCTTCAGAGTCTATAACCTTTGATGTAGAATCAAAGTTGGGCTGAGAATCAATAAATTGATTCTTGTTTGTGGTTCTTCAAAGTGTTTGTTTCTTGATAAAATCTGTGTAGCTTGAACACTTGAAAAATTTCTAGATATGATCTTGTTATAGCGCAGAAGTGATAGTAATTCGAATAAAACGACTAATGCAGAAAATTTCTTGATGATACTTGTAAATTCGTTATTTTTATCCTTGGTGCAAAGTCTTCTATTTATAGTGTGAGGTCCAACGTTCATCTGGCTTCAATTCGAATTGTATCAACGTCTCTCTTGTAACGGCTATATTTTCTGACCGTTCATTGTATCGATAAATCATACAATGAAATTGCTTCCTTTATAACGTTCGACTGTACGATCAGTTTGCTGGATGGCTGACTTATAAAACTGAGTTTATTGTTTGTTAGTTTCCTAACTGACTTGGAGTGTTAACTGAGATTTACTCTTCTTCAAATATCAGTACTCTAGTTTTCATCTGATTATAATTGACTTAATCAGAGTACACCATGACTCATTATCATCTAAGAATTCATTGTCCTTATGATTCTTAGGTCTTCATACAAGATCCATAAAGTCGATTCGTGTCACCACAATCTTGCTTGAAATCTAACTTTCTGCCTCGACTTGTACTCTTCATAATCGAGTTTGAACCTCTCTGTTCTTGATCTTTTCAATAATCGAGTCTGTGTCCTCGGTTCTTGATCTTCTATATAAGCCAACTGAGTCTGTGTCCCTCAGCGAACTTATTTTCTTCAGTTTGATGCTGGTGTATTCTGAGTCAGTTTCTGTCTTAGTGATTTCCAATTTTCTAGATGGCTTCTAGTTTTTCAGTTTTACGACACACTAATTATTACAGTGCTTGTCTGATGTAACTTATACAAATATCAGACTCTAATAAAACCTATACATTTAGTTTTAGACATCTTTTAGCTTTTCACTATAACAGCTGGCTTCAGCACTTCATCAATGGGGTTAAGATAATACTTTAAACAAATATGATGAATTATCATCAAAACAAAAATTTTATTTTCAACATTGTCCAATGGCTTTGTAAAGATATCTGCCAACTGATCTTCAGTGGGTATATAAAGAACTGTGATATCCTTTTTTTTGCATGATCTCTTATGAAGTGGTGACGCACGTCAATGTGCTTTGTCCTTGAGTGTAAAACTGGATTATCAGTGATTGCAATTGCACTTGTGTTATCACACATTATGGGAATCATTCCTTCTTCTATCCCATAATCTCTTAATTGCTGTCTGATCCATAAAACTTGAGCACAACAACTTTCAGCTGCTATGTATTTAGCTTCAGCTGTAGAAGTTGAGATTGAGTTTTGCTTTTTGCTAAACCATGACACAAGTCTATTTCTAGTAATCGACATGTGCACAAGTGCTTTTTCATTCACTTTGCATCCAAAGATAATCTGAGTCTCAATAAGATATTAGCTTAAACTCTCCTTCTTTTGAATACCAAATTCCAACTCCATCTGTGTCTTATAGATATTTTAAAGTTCTTTTCACAAATGTGAGATGACTTTCTTTTGGTTTTGACTGAAATCTTGCACATACACCAACAATAAATGATATATCTGGCCTACTTGCTGTAAGATAGAGTAAGCTTCCAATCATTCTTCTGTATAGTGTTTGATCAACATCTTTGCCTTCTTTAACTTCATCTAATCTGATGTTGGTCCCCATTGGTGTAGAAATTCCAGTTGATTTTTCCATACCAAATTTTTTGATAAGTTCCCTTGTATACTTGGTTTGGTGAATGAAAATTCCATCATCTAATTGTTTAACTTGCAATCCAAGGAAGTAATTCAATTCTCCCATCATACTCATTTGGAATTTTCTTTTCATCAAACTTGCAAATTTCTCACATAATTGTTCGTCTTCCGATCCAAAGATGATGTCATCAACATAAATTTGAACAAGTAGAGTATTTTCACCATTTTTCATTCTGAACAAAGTTTTGTCTATAGTTCATTTGATGAATCCATTATTTACTAGAAACTGAGATAAAGTTTCATACCAAGCTCTTGGTGCTTGTTTTAGTCCATAAAGAGCTTTCCTTAGTCAGAAAACTTTATCAGCTTGATCTTTGATTTCAAATCCAGGTGGTTGTTGAACATATACTTCTTCTTCAAGAATTCCATTTAAAAATGCACTTTTAACATCCATCTGGTAAACTTTGAATTTCTTATGAGCTGCAAAGGCAAGAAATAGTGTAATTGCTTATAATCTTGCAACCGGTGCGTAGGTTTCATCAAAGTCTATGCCTTCTGCTTGAGAGTATCCCTTAGCTACAAGTCTAGCTTTGTTTCTGATGATATCCCCATCTTCATCAAGTTTGTTTCTGAAAACCTATTTGGTTCCTATAATATTCACATGAGCTGGTCTTTCTACCAATTCCCATACTTGATTTCTTTCGAACTCATTCAGTTCTTCTTGCATTGCTAATATCCAATCTGGATCTTTCAAAGCTTCTTCTATTTCTTTGGGTTCAGATTGTGATAGAAACATGCAATCATTGCATCTAGTTGATGTCTTGTTCGAACTCCAGCTTGAGTATCACCAATTACTTGTTCTTCAGGGTGATCTTTCATCCATTGATACGTGGGTGTTTGCATCAAAGGATCTATATCTTGTTTGGCTGGTTTTTGAATTTCTTCAGTTGGATCAGGAACATGCAGTTCATGTGTGGTTTGTTGATTAGTTGGAAACTGAGACTGATCTGGATATGAACATTCTAAAATTTGTAGTTTCCCAATGTCAACAAAAACTGGTTCTGGCGAGATTGGTAACTGAGACTGAGAAACTGGATCTGGTCTGTCTTTAGTTGTTTCACCTGGGAAGTTTGGTTCATCAAATACCACGTGAATTGATTCTTCATGCTTGAGTGTCCTTTTGTTTAGTACTCTAAAAGCTTTGCTGACACTTGAGTATCCTAAAAAAATTCCTTCATCAGCTTTGGGCTGAAAAACATGAAGTTGATCTTTCCCATTGATGTGTATGAAACATTTGCTTCCAGAAGCATGAAAGTAGGAAACATTTGGTTTTCTTCCATTCCTAATTTCATAAGGGGTCTTCTCATGTCTTTTGTTCATGAGAGCTCTGTTCTGTGTATAACAAGCTGTGCTAACTACTTCTGCCCAATATCTTTCAGGTAGTTTTGCTTCACAGATCATAGTCCTCCCTGCTTCTTTGAGCATTTTGTTTCTTCTTTCAGCTACACCATTTTGTTGAGGTGTTCCTATGGCAACAAGTTGGTGTAAAACACCATTCTCTTCACAATATTCAATAATCACACTGTTGAGGAATTCGGCCTCTTTATCTCGATCTTATTTTCACAACTGATACTCCTTTCTGATTCTGAAGTCTTTTGAGTAGTTCTGTAAGTCTTTGCTTGGTTTCACTTTTCTTGGTTAAGAAGATTACCCAAGTGTATCTTGAAAAATCATCTACTACCACCAATGTATACTTCTTTCCACTGATACTAATTGGTGTAATAGGTCCAAATAAATCCATGTGTAATAACTCCAGGATGTCCATTGTTGAATCTGAGACTTGGTCTTGAAACTTGCTTTTGTTTGCTTTCCTTGTTGACAAGCATCACATAAGCTGTCCTTCTTATATGAGATTTCCGGTAGTCCAATGACTAACTGTTTCTTAACAAGTGTGTTGATGTCATCAAAATTAAGATGACTTAGTTTCTTGTGCCATAGCCAACTGATTTCTGATTTGGTATGCACAAGCAAGCAGGTTTCAGCAACGGCTGTTGTCCAGTCTACTACATACATATTTTCTTTTCTTCTTCCGGCTAAAACAACTTGATAAGCTTATTCGCTGACTACAACGCAAAATTCTTTGTCAAAAATAACTTTGTATCCCATATCACAGAATTGGCTGGTGCTGAGTAGATTGTAGTGTAATCCTTCTACATAAGATACATTCTTGATTGTAAGTCCATTCCTGATTAAGGTGCCATATCCTTTGGTGTATCCAGGTTTGTCTTTACTTCTAAAATTAACCTTTGGTCCATCTTTTGCAATAAAAATACTGAGACAGTCTTTACTCTTTGTCATGTGCCTAGAGCAACCACTGTCAAAGTACCATATATCCTGCAATAAAAATTAAATAGTTTTTAGGTACCCAACTCAGTTTGGGTACATAAGGGTCAGTTGTCAGTAAAACTCTGGGGATATATCCTTTAGGTATTCTTCGGATATTGTTGCACTTGTTTTCATATATGTAAGCCACACTCCCAAAGTGTCTATGTTTGGATTGTGTCTTATTTATATGATCTCTCAGATCTTTTGGCTGAAATTTGTTTCCATCATGCTTTCTATTAAAACTTGAATAATAACCATCATTCCTTTTGTACCGAGGTCCTGACCGACCTTGATGCACTGGGACTTTTCCTGAGAACTGAGATTAGGTCTCTGCTGAGTTTTGGACTGAAACTTGTGATAAGTTTTCTGTCTGGAATGATTGCTATTAACAGTTTTATTAGTAGATGCAGTAAAATTCCAATCATCATCAGTGGGATATAATCTTCCTTTCCCCTAAATGTGTGAATCTTTGAATGATTGACATTCTTGGATTTACTTTGATTGTAATTTTTCGTTCTTGACTTGATTGATTCTTGTGGACCTGGTAGTTGATTTCCCGATTCGGTTTCTTGAGATACAATGATTTACCATTTGGTTAACCCTTGTTGGTAAATCCAGTTTGTTTTCTTGGAAAACGATTTATCCTATGTGATATCGGCTTTACTGGTTCAACAATTTTCTCAGTCTGAGGAAGTTGTTCAGCTACAAACGTAATACCAGTTTTGGTACTAGGTTCGGCAGCTTTGCTGGTTCCATTCTTAGAAGATTGTTGTGTATCAAATCCTAAACCAGTCTTGTCTTCATACGGCTTTCCTGATTTGAATCCAGTAACTGAACTTGATTGAGAAAATGATTCGATTCTTTGCTGCCGATGCGATGAGGGTCGATGTCGAATCTTTTCTTTATCGCTTTAGTCGATTTCAACATTTTTAGTTCGACTTCAATCTTTCAACTTCAAGAATTAGATTCCCTTTCTCAGCTTTAATTGATTCATAACCAGCTTGAATAGTTCCTAGCTGATTCATCAATTCATCAATTCGTCAAGAGTTTCTTCTAATTCTAGATTTTTTGGATTGGAGTCATCAATCGAAGAACACGTATTTTGCATGGAAATTTGAGCTGAGGAATATTTAGAATTAGATTCACATACCTCATTTGGATCTTCCATATGTGCCATTAAAGCTGTGTCATCTGATAGTCTTTCAGTACCAGCTTTATAATCTGACTCATCTCCAGCAAGGAGTGCTCTTCTACCGACTCTTCTTGGTGGCATCTTCTTGGTCAGTTCTGGACATTCAGCTTTATAATGTCCAGGTTTCTTGCAGTTGAAACAGAGATATTCATCATCTTTTCTTTTCTCAGGAGTCCTCTTGATGAACTTCTGAGTGACTGGGTGTCCACTCTTCACTCGTCGAATTCTGTTCATCATTAGAGCCATCTGTTCTTTCATCTTATCTAATTCATGAAGATTGCTTGATGAGTTTTCTTGAATGTCATTTGATGCTGCTGCAAGTGCTGTGGTCTTTGGTTCCTCCAGAGCTTTGATTATTGCAGCTGTACTTGTAAAATATTCACTGAATTCATAAGTGTTGGTCCTAGAGAAGGGTGAAACTATAGTCGAGAGGGGGGGTGAATGACTATAGTGGAGTTTCAAAAACTTTTATTATGTTTAAAAGCTCTTGGGCAGCGGATAAGTCCCTTCTTACTATGTTGTTGTCAAATCAGTTTAGACAATCACAAATATAAGTTATGATCTACGCAATTTAAATAAATGTCAGAAAGTAAATTGCGTAAAGTAAATTGACACAAGGCTTATAGTGGTTCGATGTGGTGTAATCCCTTAATCCACTCTTCTCCTCGTGATGATTGGAGGAATTCACTATTGTTTTCACAGCTACAATAGTATGATTGTCCTTGACTTCCCAAGCTTCACAATCTACAAGTCTATCACTCCTTGATCGCAAATAACTTGATGATTCACTCTTTCACTCGCTCATTGAGATCAAAATCCTTCAAAGAGCTATCACAGACACAACTCCTTCTCAGATTGCTTCGATTCATTTGTGCTTGATTTGATGTGAATGATATTCACAAACTTGCTTGATCAATCTCAAGATCTTGAATATAAAATTGTAGTTCGATGTCCGAGTTGATATCTAGATAAGTCCTTGTAAGTTCGGAGAAGGCTTTTCAAATTGACAGAGTTTCTGCTTCCTTTTTTTTTTGCTTTTTGTTAATCGTTTTTTATTTTTCTCTCACAATGCCTTCTATTTATAGCCTTGAATATCCTTGATTTGAAATTCCGTCTGTTGGCTAAATTAATGAGGGAATGATCCTTGATTTTATTCTTGATTCCCTTTAATTGTATTCTCTCTTGATTTGATGATCGGATTTTTCCTTCAAATATATAGCGTAAAATCCGTCCTTGATTGATCCTCTATTGATTGTGCATTTAATGCACGATCTTCTGAATCTTCATCATATTCCAAAATCTGATTTGGTAAGATTTACTTCTCCGTCTCGTGAGCGGTTGAGTGATTCATCGACTTCGCCGTTCTAGATCTTCCTTCACCGCTTTGTCTTCACTCACCGAAAGTCGCCATCTGCGCCGATTCACTGCTTTCTTCATTATTTAAGTATGAGGAGAATCTTTTACTTCACTGATCCTTGATTGGGGTGAGATCAGTGTACACCATATTTGAATATTAAGTTTCATCACTTGAAACATAACTTAGACTTATCCAAGGTCATCACAGAATTTCTTGGTTATAAGTCAGACCATAATGTCTTCATTACTTCTCTGCTGGTGCTTGGCTGGCTTCACTCTACCGAAAGTCTGTTTCTACTTTGCCGTCCTACCAACTAGTACAATACATGTCTGACTCAACTTATACAACATGTCAGACTCTAAGTAAAGACTTATACAGAGAATTCTAACTTATATCAAAGCTTGCTATAACAGTTTAGTATGGCCATCATCAAAACATAATAAAATGTTCCTAACAATTTCCCTTTTTGATGATGCCAAAACCCTCATAAGCCTTGAACATAAGTGATCCAAGCTTTTATAATAAATAATGTAACAAAACTCAAAGAATTTTATTCATCCATCAAGGGCAATAAGATATTGCATCTTTTATTTAAACGACAAAGGCAAATGGTAAAATCAAATTAAATTAAGCAAAAGGTCTACTTCTTCATTTCTTCAAACCTGATGCCTTTGCCTTTGCTGCCCTTTCCCTTTTCTGTTGGGCTTGCCTTCTTTTCACTGGAGCTTTCAGGCTTAGAGCTTCCTTCCCCCTTTTTGGCAACACTAAAAAAATGCTTCAAGATTTGTCGTTGCTGTGTCAGAATCAGGGAAAGAACCATACCTCCTTTCCAGTATCTTGTTGTTGGCCTCACCAACTTTGATTAGAAGGTCCAATTGCTTGCCGAATGCTCCATTACCTCATCCAGATGCTGAATTTGATGAGTGTGAGCATTGAGGGTGTCCACCAATGGCTTAAGATTGTTGTCAATCGCTCTCAAGATGAAACTCAAGATTGGTTTGGACATGGTGAGGAATGAGTTGTCTTGTAAATTGCAAAGGTGTTTCTTTGTCTCTCCATGACCTCATCTTGGATTTTGATATGATTGATGAGGCCTCAATCTTGTGGTTGAAGGAGGTTTCTTCACTCCTTAAGGCATTCTTCAGGTTTTCCTCTCTGTAATCTTCGCCTTTCCATGTCCACAATGAGGGGTTGAATGTCCAAATTGAAAATCCTCTCAGATCAATTTCCGTGGTGCCACATTGACGTCCTCGCTATCCGCATCTTCCCTTTCTCACTTTCCACTTTAACTTCCTCTTCTTTCTCTTCTTTTTTCATCTTGTGTCTCGCCTCCTTTTTCTTCCACTTTTTCTTGTTCTTCCTCGTGTGACTCGAGTCATTTAGAGGTTGTTTATAAGTGTAAATTTTATCACCGATGTTCCCCTTGTGCAATAGTGGGGAGTTGACAAGTTCGGCTGAGTGAGATTTATCAGCTGGCTCACTCAGCTGTTCGTCAATTTTGCCAATGCTCTTGAAATGCACTTCTTGAAGTGTCAATTCATCATCAGAAATTCCCAAATTTTCATGATTTGCTTCAAAATGACCACCTTCTGAGTGTTCATCTTTGGACTCAGCTTCTTCCTCATCTATCTCCTCCTCTTCAGATGAAGTGATTCTATATCCTTCCTCACCTTCCCCAGGTAGGTGATTTCCTCTTGTTGCTTTTCTTCTTCTGTTGCTGTGTCATCACTGATTGTCACAGGTTTATTCATGTTGCTGGTTCCAGGCCGAGATATGTTTTCATGTGCCTTATGGGATCTGGTTCTTCTTCCCACTCCTGATCTATTGCCTTCAGGTTGCTTTCTTTTGCTCCCAACAATGGGTTTGGGTTTCATGGAAGCCTTGATGTAAGTAAACATTGTCTTTGACTTGTGTAGAGACTGCAAATTAGTGGGTTGTACTTTCAATGCGTTGAACATGTGTTGAAGAGGGAACCCATATGATTTCCTCTCCCAGAAATCGCCCTTTTTCTGCAAACCCTTGCTTGGTGCCGTTATTGATAAATCAATTTCCTTTTGAATCTGATCCTTCAATCGATTGAAAACAAATGTTGCCCAGTCGAATTTGGTACCTTCGTAGATGATGGACATCAGTCTGATCCGTACCTCAGTTAGGTTTTCCATTGACCCATTTCGCCTTCGATATTCTTGGTGATGATCGGTGCAAATTCAAAGAAAGCGGAAGTTTGAGCATTGATCTGGTAGATTGTATGTTTTGTCGTTTTTTACGGGGTTCTTGGCTATCTCACCCGAAATTTCTTGGTGTCAATCGTCACAAACTTGACATTAGCCGGACCTATTATGGGAAGTTGCGTATCTCGTTGAGTGTACCAGCGTGATGACTATTTCTCCTCCAAAGATTGAGCTTTTATGCAATCGACTTGATCTTCTTTGTGTCAAGACAAACTTGGCATTTTTCCAAAATGCTATCGATTTTCATAGCGATTCCAGCTTATTGGGGTTTTAGGAAGGTCATCAGCCCCAAATTCGAACAGCAATCAACCAAGCGTTGAGCTTTTGCATCATTATCACAAAACGAGAGATAGTGTTCAGGTTTGAAAAACGAACCAATGATGATTGATTTTTCATAGTATTTTTCAGTGGGAGAGATTGTGGAGGCTGAAGCCATTGATAAGTAATTGATGATTAGAAATGAATACTTCGAGTTTTCAGAGAGAATCAAAAGTAGGGTTTGTAATTTTGCAAGAGGATGTAAAGATTTATGAAAATCTCTAAGTATCATTTATATAGGATGATTTGGGTAGTGTGAACGTGGTTTGAATGTGGAAGGATTTTATGACATTATGGCGTGATTTTGTGTATGTAAATCGCGATATTCGAGTGTAATGAGGGAGTGGATTGAGGTAAGTAATGATAGAGCCCGGGAATCGAGGCATTTATAATTCGAAAAATAATATGGTTACCTTCATGATCATAAGTTGATCTCCATGTGTGTAATCTTCCACAGAATAATCCTGCATAATTTCCTTATTCTCCACGTGTAATAAAAATTGATTTTGTTCACACTTTAATTTGTCCAAGTCTTTATTTCGGTGGAGTGCCTTGGCTGGTCACTTAGCCGATGTAGTGAATTCTTCACTGAGCTGCTCGATTTAACCGTTCCTAACAATCAGTTAAGTTAACTTCGCGGGATACCAGTGCCTTACTTGCTACATCCCCTGTAACGGCAAAGGTTTAAACAGCTGATCAAGTCACTTAGCCTATTACTCCAGTTAGCTGCTCTTTGGTGCTTAGTCAATTTCAATCATTCCTAACTCAGTTCTTAACATGCTGAATCTTCATAACTGAGTGGTTTAGTGAAGATGTCAGCCAATTGATCTTCAGTGGGTATGTATTTTAGAATGACATCTCCCTTTTCAACATGATCTCTGATAAAATGATGTCTCACATCAATGTGCTTTGTTCTTGAATGCAACACTGGATTTTCAGTAATAGATATTGCACTTGTGTTATCGCACATAATTGGAATTGTTTTCTCCTCCACTCCATAATCCCTTAGCTGTTGTCTAATCCAAAGCACTTGTGCACATCAACTACCTGCTGCTATATATTCTGCTTCAGCTGTTGATGTAGATATGGAGTTTTGCTTTTTACTGAACCAAGAGACTAGTCTGGTGCCTAGCATTTGACATGTTCCAGAGGTGCTTTTTCTATCTATTTTTCATCCAGCATAGTCAGAGTGTGAATATGATATCAACTTAAATCCTCCATCTTTTGGATACCAAATTCCAACGTTAACAGTGTTTTTCAAGTATTTGATTATTCTTTTGGCTGCTAGAAGATGTGATTCTTTTGGTTGAGCTTGAAATCTTGCACATACTCCTACTGCAAATGCTATGTCAGGTCTACTTACAGTTAAGTATAGTAGGGATCCAATGATTCCTCTATACATTTTCTGATCAACATCCTTCCCAGTTTGATCTTTTCCAAGAATGACTCTTGCACACATTGGTGTATCTGCTGTGCCACTTGTGTCCATCCCATACTTGTGTATCAAGTCTTTTGTAAACTTGGCTTGATTAATGAAAATTCCATCTTTCATTTGTTTTACTTGAAGGCCAAGAAAATAATTCAGTTCTCCCATCATGCTCATTTGAAATTTGCTCTTCATCAGATTTGCAAATTTCTCACATAGCTTTTCATCCTCAGATCCAAAGATGATATCATCAACATAGATTTGTACTAGCAATGTGCTTGTTCCTTCCTCTAGTTTGAATATAGTTTTATCTATAGTTCCCTTGTTGAATCCATTTTTGATCAGAAATTGTGATAGTGTTTCATACCACGCTGTAGGTGCCTTTTTGAGTCCATAGAGAGCTTTCTTGAGTTTGTATACTTTGTCTTCCTTTCCTTTGAGTTGGAAACCAGGAGGTTGTTCCACATAAACTTCTTCTTCCCAAAGTCCATTTAGAAATGCACTCTTGACATCCATTTGATAGACTTTGAAGTCATTGTATGCAGCAAAAGCTAGAAAAAGTTTGATTGCCTCCAATCTTGCTACTGGTGCAAATGTTTCATCATAATCTATTTCTTCTACTTGAGAATCGCCTTTTGCAACTAGCCTTGCTTTGTTTCTGACAACTGTTCCTTGCTCATCCATTTTGTTTCTGAATACCCATTTGTACCAATGATGTTGGCCATATCTGGTCTATCAACAAGTTCCCAGACTTCATTTCTTTCAAATTCATTTAGTTCTTCTTGCATGGCTGTGATCCAATCTGCATCTTGGATTGCATCATCTATGGTCTTGGGTTCCACTTGTGATAGAAAGCATGTTAGCATGTGCTTCAGTTGTCTTCTGGTTTTAACTCCTGTGTGAATATCTCCAAAGACTTGTTCTTCAGGATGATCTCTTAGCCAATTTAGGTCAGGTTGAAGTTGTTCTTCACTTGGTGCTTCCACACCTTCATGTTGAGCATGAACTTCAAATTCTCGGTACTTCTTACATTGTATTGATATGTGGCTCTTCTTGATTTTCAAAATGGTGATTTAAGATGGAAGCTAGTATGGTTGCATTTGTATAGATTTCCATTTGTGTTGCTTCTTCTTCTTGATCTTGAAGATCTTCACCATTTGTATTAGGTTCATCAAAAACTACATGTATTGATTCTTCAATCACCAATGTTCTTTTGTTGAGTACTCTGAATGCTTTGCTAGTGTCTGAGTATCCCATAAAGATTGCTTCATCAGTATTTTCATCAAAGGTATGCAGCTGATTCCTGTTCAAAACAAAACATTTTGATCCAAACATATGAAAATATGAGTTATTAGGTCTTCTACCATTCCATATTTCATAAGGAGTCTTTCCATGATGTTTGTTGATGATTGATCTGTTTTGTGTATGGCATGCTGTGTTTGATGCTTCAGGCCAAAATCTCTTTGGCAAGCATGCTTCATCAATCATTGTTCTAACTGCTTCTTTGAGAGTTCTGTTTCTTCTTTCTGCTACACCATTTTGTTGTGGAGTTCCTGCTGCAGATAGTTGATGTAGCACTCCATTTTCTTCACAGCAGGTTCTGATAATCTCATTTAGAAATTCAGTGCCTCTATCTGATCTGATCTTGATGATCTTCTGTTCTTTCTCA
The DNA here is from genome assembly GCA_026214975.1 of Gentiana macrophylla. Lineage (NCBI taxonomy): Eukaryota > Viridiplantae > Streptophyta > Magnoliopsida > Gentianales > Gentianaceae > Gentiana > Gentiana macrophylla. The sequence goes on from CM047811.1 coordinate 60,613,004, forward strand.
TTTTGGAGTCTTCTCAAAGAAATCTGCGACTTTTTGAGTGTTTCTTTCTTCTTGTTCATGAAAATGGTCCATGTGTATTTTGAGAAGTCATCCACCACTACTAGGGTGTATTTCTTACCACTTACACTTATTGGTGTGACTGGTCCAAACAGGTCCATATGTAACAGATGTAGAATTCTTGTTGTTGATTGATAGGGCTTTGACTTGAATGAACTTTTGATTTGTTTCCCTTTTTGAGATACATCACATAGACTTTCGTTCTTGAATGTGATCTCTGGCAGGCCTTCAACTAACTTGTTCTTTGATAATTTGTTGATGGTCTTGAAATTCAAGTGATTTAATCTTTTGTGCCAAATCCAGCTGGTTGATTGTTTATTTTTGACAAGCAGACATGTTTCTGCCTTGGCTATTTTCCAATCCACCACATACATGTTGTCTTGTCTTCTACCTGCAAGAACTACTGTGTTGGTTTTGCTGTGAATCACTTTGCATCCTTCCTTATTGAAATATACACTGTAGCCTTTGTCACAGAATTGACTGATGCTCATCAGATTGAAATTAAGTCCTTTGACATATGCTACATTTTGAATCTTTAATTTGTTCTTGAGTATTGTGCCTTCCTCCTTAATCTTGTCAGGGTTTTCTTTTCCTCCAAAAGTGACGTTGGGTCCATCAAAAGCTTTGAAGTCAGTGAGCCATCTCTTATTTCTGTCATGTGTGTCTGAAACATCCACCTTTGTATGTACCGGACATCCTACAAAACAAATTAATTAAGTTTAGGTACCCAACACTTTGTTTGGGTCCATACACAATAGCAAATCATGCCTCCCATACCAAGTGTATATCCAAAAGTTCTTCTTTTGGATAATTGAAGTCATCAACTTCATATGTATAAGGCATGGCAGAATAGCTTCTAATATTTTTACTGAAGATATTCTGATACTTTTCTCTACCTTTTGGTGCATGTGCATCCTTCTTCACTTTCCAATATGTAGTAGGAAACCTGTGCTGCTTCTTGTGTCTAGGAACATATCTAGATTGATTTTTCTTAAACACATGATGCATATCATTCAATGGTTTCTTGTATTTTGGAGGTGCAACATTCCAATCATCTTCTGAAGGGTAAAGTCTACCTTTACCTTTCAGAAGGTTTTTGTTTTTGGTTGACTGGAATGAGGATTTAGTCTCATTGTTTCACTACACCTCGATTTTGCTTTCACGGTGCAGGGATGATTGGTTGGAACTATGGTTCATCCCTTTCTAAATTTTGGTCCATTGTTGGTCCCGAATTTAGAATTGTATTGACCATTGTTTCTACTCTCATCCTCGATCGTTGTAGCCAAGACCGATCTGGATCCAAACCTTTTTGAGGGTTTGTAAGTCGGTGCATTTAGTGGTGCAAAGTGGTTATCTTAATCGTGGGGGAGATTTTCTTAATCGATCGGTCAATAACGGATGTATGATCATCTGCTTTGCTTGTTGATCATTTAAGTGGGTCTCCTTACTAGTTAGTTCAGCTTTTGCTTTATCCAGTTCTTTCTTTAATCTTTTGTTTTCCTTTCTTAGATCCTTGCATTCCTTCTCCAGAATTTCATGATTCATTTCAATTTCATCAAATTTAGTCATGATATTTTGGACTAGGTCTGCTGTATCTAATGGGGAATTAGAAGATTTTGTAGTGTTAGATGTGGATGCATTAGATGAAGAGTGAGAGCTAGATGTTACCTCAGTTTCATTTGATTCTTTGGTCATTAGACATAAATCAGTGTCTGAGCTGTCATCTTCATCCTCATCTAATTCTTTGGTCATGAGACATAGACATGCTTTTTCATTGTCTGAGCTGTCTTCTTCATCACTATCATCTGAGTCATTATCAGATGATTCTTCATTCTTTTCACTGCTGGATTCAGCCTTGAGTGCTTTCTTGCCTTTCCTCTTCTCAGATGTTTTATATTTCTTCTTTTCATTATCTTTATCATTGTCTTCAGGACAATCAGCCTTGAAGTGACCTTTCTTGTTGCAGTTGAAGCATCTTTATTCATCATCTTTCTTCTTCATGTCTTTGTTTGAGCTTGACCTCTTGTTTGATGATGAGTTTCCTTTGAATGGCTTCTTTTGCTAAACCTGTCAAAACGTTTAACTAATAAAGCTACATGTTCTTTGAGTTCTTGTGTCTCTTTGCTGATACAATCGGCAAAGTTACTTTGCTGGGGTGCTATCAGCACAGTGGCTCTATGTGTCTCTACCGGAGCACCATCTTCACCGTTCAATTCGAATTCATGAGCTTTTAATTGAGACATCGTGGTCGAGTGTCTATGTTTGCAAGATTTGTTGTTCCTCCGATTCATCGATGTTATGATCTTCCATCTTTCGTGGTAAGCCTCTTAAGATCTTTAAGCATACTTCTTTCTCGAGGATATGTGTGTCCAAGTCGCTATTGCTTCAATCGATGATGCTAGAGAATCATTGTCCATTTGATCAATGGATTCACCAGTCTTCATTTTGAAATTTTGAAATTTCTGCTTTGCAATGATAATTTGTTTTCTTTAATCGCTTTGATCCTTCATTTATCAAAGCTAGCTTGTCCCACATATCCTTTTCTGCTTTTGCGCTTTGATTCTCATAAACATGTTGCTATCTAGGGTCTTCAAAATCATGTCTTTTGCAACAAAGTCTAGATTTGCTCTTCTCCTATCATCCTTGGTCCAATCTTTCTTAGGTTTGTCTATCTCCTTTCCTTGATCTGCTCCTGTGGATACCACAGTCATGATCATGATTGGTATATCATTGATTACGCCCAAAGATCTCCACATGAGTTGTTTGCAAGATGAGACAACATTCTTATTTTATATTCATCAAAATTATTAACATTGAAAACAGGTACTTTTGACATAAAGCTTGAGGAATCCATAAGCACAAGTAATAGATTTATATGTGAATGAATAGAAAACTCAGATTTGAAAACTACTTGAAAATATGCGATCTCCTTGTTACGTAAATTAGATCCGAATGTGTTCGATATTATGAACACTGCTCCGATACCAATTGATGGTCCCAGAGAAGGGTGAAACTATAGTCAGAGGGGGTGAATGACTATAGTGGAGTTTCAAAAACTTTTCTTATGTTTAAAAGCTTTTGGGCAGCGGATAAGTCCCTTCTTACTATGTTGTTTTCAAATCAGTTTAGACAATCATAGATATAAGTTATGATCTAGGCAATTTAAATAAATGCTGTAAAGTAAATTGCAGAAAGTAAATTGACACAAAGCTTATAGTGGTTCAGGGTGGTGTAATCTCTTAATCCACTCTTCTCCTGTGATGATTGGAGGAATTCACTATTGTTTTCACAGATACAATAGTATGATTGTCCTTGACTTCCCAAGCTTCACAATCTATAAGACTATCACTCCTTGACTGCAACAGCTTCAGTGATTCAGTCTCTTTCACTGCTCCTTGAGATCAAAATCCTTCAGCAGCTATCACAGACACAACTCCTTCTCAGATTGCTTCTGATTCAGTTGCTTCATGTGAATGAGATTCACAAACTTGCTTGATCAATCTCGATCTTTCAATATAAAATTGTAGTTCGATGTCCGAGTTGATCTCTGATAAGTCCTTGTAAGTTCACGAGAGAAGGCTTTTCAAATTGACAGAGTTTCTTCTTCTTTTCTTTTGCTTTTGTTAATCGCTTTTTATTTTTCTCACAATGCCTTCTATTTATAGCCTTGAATATCCTTGATTTGAAATTCCGTCCGTTGGCTAAATTAATGAGGGAATGATCCTTGATTTTATTCTTGATTCCTCCTTAATTGTATTCTCTTTGATTTCATGATCGGATTTTTTTTCCTTCAAATATATAGCGTAAAAATCCGTCCTTGATTGATCCTCTATTGATTGTGCATTTTATGCATGATCTTCAAATCTTCATCATATTCCAAAATCGATTTGGTAAGAATTACTTCCCGCTCTCGTGAGCGGTTGAGTGATTCATCCGACTTCGCCGCTCTAGATCTTCCTTCACCGCTTTGTCTTCAATCACCGAAAGTCGCCATCGCGCCGATTAATCTGCTTTCTTCATTGTTTAAGTATGAGGAGAATCTTTTACTTCACTGATCCTTGATTGGGGTGAGATCAGTGTACACCATATTTGAATATTAAGTTTCATCACTTGAAACATAACTTAGACTTATCCAAGGTCATCACAGACTTCCTTGGTTATAAGTCAGACCATAATGTCTTTATTACTTCTCTGCTGGTGCTTGGATGGCTTAACTCTGCCGAAAGTCTGTTTTTACTTTGCCGTCCTACCAACTAGTACAATACTTGTCTGACTAAACTTACACAACATGTCAGACTCAAAGTAAAGACTTATACAGAGAATTCTAACTTATTTCAGGCTTGCTATAACAGCTAGTATGGCCATCATCAAAACATAATAAAATGTTCCTAACAATAAGCTTTCAGGTCTGAGAAGATTTTGAATGAATCCTCTATGTCAAGTCTTCTAGATTCTTCCATAGCAGTGACCTTCATTTTCCAGCACATTGGTAATGCCTTCAAGATTCTTGTGTTGATAACTTTCTTTGAGTATTCAATCTTGAGTAGATCTAATTCATCCATGATAGCACTGAATCTTGTTTCCATTTGGTCAATGGTTTCTCCAGATTTCATCTTGAAATTCTCAAACTTTTGTTTTACAACAGAAATTTTGTTTTCCTTGATTGAATCTGTTCCTTCACAAACAAGTTGTAGTTTGTCCCACATTTCCTTGGCAGTTGTGCATTCTTTCACCTTTAATTACATGTTGCTGTCAAGAGTTCTGAGGATAAAATCCATAGCAACATTATTGAGATTGTTTCACTTGCGATCATCACTAGTCTATTCGGATTTGGGCTTTGCAACTCGAACTTGCTGTCCATCAACAGTTTTCATGTGAGTGATCTGAATTGGTCCATCAATGAGTTTATCCATCATTTCATCATGAGTAGCTGCTAAAAAACCTGCATACGACGTTTATATTCGTCAAATCTGTCCATATTGCACATAACCATCTTTCTCGCATATTGATTGTTATCCATTGTGAGTGAGTGAAGACTGATAGTAAATTAACTGGAACTGAGCTTTCAAATGAGAACAACTAGAGGAGATATAGAGCAAATGATATCTTGTCAAAGAAACACCGCTCCGATACCAATTGTTGGTCCTTGGAAAGCTAACACAAGTTTAGAGGGGGGTGAATAAACTTGTCACTAAAAACTTTCCTAAGTCGAATTTTAAACAGTTATGGTTCATTAAAACTTGTGTGAAGTTAAGTCGATCGAGTGAGTTTAAGTCAAACTGACTTAATCAAAACTGAGTCAACCTGCAGCGGATATAGTTCTAGCCTTTTTCTTGATCTTGTTGTTCTTTTATGAAAACTGAGTGTGGTAAAATGAATTCGATGAATGTCGGTTTGTGAACAAAGAAGTGTATAACAATCAATTATCAAAATGTTGTAAGTAGATCTTTGAGTAAATAAATAAATGCATAAAGTAAATAAGGCAAATATTATAGAGGTTCCGTGTGGTGTAATCCTCAGACGCCCTCTCTTCCCCGTGGTATGGAGGAAAATTCCACTAGAACTTCTTGTGGTAAATCTACAAAAAGTCCTAAACAATAGTCCTTGGCTAATCCCTAGCTTCACTATCTAAACAGGTTGTAGAACAGTAGAATTGTTGTTCTTCAATTGCTTGAACACCGTCCTTAGAGGTTGAATTGCCTCTTCACCACTACTACCACAAACACAATCTACCCGATCGCTTGTAACAACTGCCCTTGACAAAACCTTCCCGGTTTGCTTCACGCCTAAACCTTTGATATAGAATCAAGGTTGGATTGAGAATCAATGAATTGATTCTTGTTTGTGGTTCTTCAAAGTTTCTGATTCTTGATAAATTTTTGGTAGCTTGAACACTTGAAGAAATTCTTGATATGATCTTGTTATAGCGCAAAGATGATAGCAATTCGAATGATTAATGCACACGTTCATTCTTGTTAAATCTCTGTCTCTCTTTCTTCCTTAAAGCAAAGTCCTCTATTTATAATGTGAGGCCCAACGTTCATTTTGCCTGAATTCGAATTGTATCAATGTCTATAACGAATATATTTTCGACCGCTCATGTGTCGATGATTTCATCCAATAAAATTGCTTCCTTTATAACGCTCGATTGTATTATCGACATGTTGGATGATCGACATTTAAAATCGAGTTTCCTTATCGCTTTATAATCGAGATTATCACTTGTCGGGCTTTCTTGACATATTTGGAGCATTAATCGAGATTTTACTCTTCTTTAAATATCAAGATTTCCAGTTTTCATCCGATTATAATTGACTTAATCGTAGTACACCATGAAACATCATCATCTAAGAATTCATTGTCCTTATGATTCTTAGGTCTTCATACAAGATCCATAAAGTCGCCTGTCACCACAATCTTGCCTCGAAGTCTAACTTTATAGTCTCGACGTAGTCTTCATAATCGAGTTTGAGCCTCGCTTCTTCTTCTATAATCGAGTTTGTGACCCTCGCCATTCAACTTCTAGATAAGCCAACCGAGTTTGTGTCCTCAAATAACTTATCTTTTTAGTTTCAACTAGGTGTATTCTCGAGTCGCTTTGTTTATCTTGATGATTTCCAGTTTACAATGGCTTACGCTTTCGCTTTTATGACACACTAACTATTACAAAGGCTTTATGTCCTGATGTAACCTATACAAATATCGAGACTTCTAGTAAAACCTAAACATTCGATTCTAGACATCTTTTAGCTTTTCACTATAATAGCTAGCTTCAGCACTTCATCAATGAGGTTAAGATAATACTTTGAATAATTATGATGAATTATCATCAAAACATAAATTTTATTTCCAACACGTTCCATATCAAAACTCCAAGATTCAATCATAAAATCATACTTTGACAAGAAAAATAAATAAATAAAGAAAAGGAGAAAATCGAGAGAAAGAAACCGTCAAAGTATTGCATAAATAATCCAAACTCGAAAAAGCTTCGTTCTTGAAATCTTAAAACCTAAAATTCTTGTTCTTGGGGATGAGAGATGATGATGATGATAAAAAAGGAGGAAGAGTCAACTATTCTTATGTATAATGCGTTGATGATCATTTTTCAATTTAAGAAAATTATTTTAGGATAAATAGGAATTTTCCTTAATTAAAATTGTGTAATTTATCTACTAAAATAAAATTCCTAGAAAATAGGAATCAAATAGCGTGTAAATCTTCTTTCTCCATCAAAATTTGCTCCATCATCTTGAAATTACGTTGGAAAATTTTCTTCGTCAATTAGAACATTTCGTTGGCCTGCAAAAAATCTAAAGTTTTCACATTTTTTCACACCCTCTTCTATTTTTCACACCTGGGTGTGATTCTTCATGCCTTTATGATTTTGACTCATTTTTAGCTCAATTTCATTTCCTTTTATGCTCGGATTCATCATATCTGTAAAATATCAAAGCCACATCAGTAATCTAGTCCAAAAGAGGCAATTTATCATACATAAATCACAAAATAGGCATTAAAACAGGCCAACCAAGAATAACCACATATGGTGGACTTATCAATGGCAGATGCAAAATGAAAATGGAACATGTGGAAAATGTGGAAGGCAAGGAATTAAATGCAGACATATTTAAGGACATATTTTATGCTAGACGTTGGAAATTAAAAACAAGATCACTTAAATCAAGAGAATTAAATCAGGACTGAATCAAGAATTATTCCCACGTCATAATTAGCCAACAGATAGAATTTCAAAATCAGAAGGATGGTGGCTATAAAAAGAAGCCTTCATCAGAGAGCAAAATAACAAGAATTTTAACGATCTCTCCAGTGCCTTCACTCTGTCAAAAAGCTTTCTAAACAATTAGATCTTGAAAGAAAATCCAGAAACCAAAGTTCAGAACATTCAAGGGCTTCAAAGACACATCAAGTATGAACTTGGTCAAGTTGTGAATTCTTCAATTCACATTATTCGTCTCATCTAGAGATCATCAAACCAGTGAAGAGACGTCTGTTGTCTTTAAGGACTGAAGCAACTAAATCAGAGCCTTCTGAGAAGGAGTTGCAGATTGTGATAGCCGTTGAAGGATAAATTTCAAGGAAAAGTGGGAGAGTTGGGTCACTGAAGCAATTTAGAATTGCCAGGGAGTGACAACTCTAGATTGTCAAGCATTTGTTGCCAAGGACAATCACATCTATTGTAACGGTGTACCACAATAGTGAATTCCTCCGATCATCACATGATAAGAGAGGATTAAGGGATTACACCACCCCGAACCTCTGTTCATTTTGTGTTCTTTCATTTATGCTTTTACTTAAGCATTTACTATCTGTCTATTCATTTACTTGTGCGTGATATTGCCTTAATTTGAAAACTTACAAATAGAAGGGTTTTCCGTTGCATAAATCTTTTCAAGAAGAAAAGTTTTAAACTCCTGTCAAAGGTCATTCAATCCCCATCCCTTCTGACCTTTGATCTACCCTTCTATGGACCAACAATTGGTATCGGAGCAGAGTTCTTTGTATCAAAACTTGTTCTAATATGATTTCTGGTAACAATGAGTTCGGTATATTCTTAAATATTTTCAAAGTTTTTAATACATTTGTGAAAAGGGAGTCTCAAGTGTTTATATAAAAAATTCCCATCTTCGCCGTTAACAATTTTGAAGAATATAAAATTTGAATGTTATCTCATCTTGCAGCAACACATGAGGAGATACTAGATGTTATCAATGATGGCCAAATAAAGATCATGTCTCAAGTGACTGTTGGTGCAACTCAAAGAAGATGGGTGGATAAACCCAAAACAGAGTGGACCAAAGATGAAAGAAAAATAGTCAATCTTGACGGCCAAAGAAATGATAATGAAGACTCTGAACAACAACATGTTCATAAGGGTAAATGAATGAAAGACAATAAAAGAAATGTGGGACAAGCTTGCCTTGATAAACAAAGGATCTGAAGCTATTAAGTAGAAGAAACTGTCTGTTGCTAAACAGAAGTTTGAAAACTTCAAGATAAAGAATGGAGAATCAATTGAGCAGATGGAAATCTGATTCTCTTCTATACTCAGCGAACTGCAACTGCTAGGTCAAGTTTATCCACAAAAAGAAGTGTGCTTGAAAATTCTGAGGGGTCTACCAGAAAGATGGAAGATCACCACTTCTTTTCCGAAAGGAACTCTTGACTTAAGCAAGACGAGTACTTTGACTCTGATGTCAGAACTAAAAGCTCATGAATTTGAGCTAAATAATGAAGATGGCAGACCAACTGAGGCACCCAAGACCACCACACTGGTGGCACCTCAGCGAAGTAAATCAGTTGGGTGTGTTAGCAAATAAACACAAGAGCTAAGAGAGCAAGTTGCATTGATGATCAGAAGATTTGACAAATTTGCAAAGAAGCAGTATAAAGGCAGCTCGTCATCCAAACACATGACTTCTTCCAGCAAAGACATCAAGAAAAGAGATGAGGAAGTAACCTGATTCAACTGCAAGCGAAAGAGGCATTATAAAGCTGATTGTTGATCTCATCATATTTAGTACCATAATATACACTATTATTTACCCCGAATTATTCTCAATTGATAAGTGACAGTTCGGTTATTGTATGAAATACGTATCGATTTCTTAGTGCTTGTTCCTTGGTTATATTAATTCTGCATCTATACATTTATCCCGTGAATATGGTACTGTTCTGTCTCGTTTTCCATGCTTTTCAAGTATACCGTATTCAGGAGCATTAAAGATGGATCCGAGTTATTACAAGTCATTGGGCCAAGATGCTGAAGTCCATGGGAGAGTCTGTTGGGCCAAAAGAGACGGCAATTAAGCCCGCAATTGTGGAAACACTAGCCACAACTGTGGAACTTGGGAAAAGACTGATGTGATTTGTATTAAGTTAGTTAGGGTTAGATTATTAGGTCAGTTTACAAGATCTATAAATAGCTTGTACCGGTTTCATTATGTATGCAATATACAATGCCCCAACTGTTATTTAGTTTATTAAATAAAAGAGTTACATGATTTTTGGTTTGTTTTTCCTTTAGTTTTATTCTCCAAGACATCATCTAGCATGAGTTGATCAAGCTATATCCACCACTGATAAATGTATGAAGCTTTGAACGTTCCTTTATGTTTTTGATCATGGTATATTAGCATAGATTTACACAATGTAATTAATCTGCCTGTCTAAACAAACCGTAATTGACCAAAATTAATCAGAACCGCCGCCCCATAGTTGCAATGGTATTTATTGCAATTGCGAGGCATCCTAGGTAACCATAAATCTAGAGATTCAGCGTCAGCTACGTTGATCGACATGTTTAATCCATGTTTATTTAGATCTGGCCAATCTGCTATGCGTATTCATAAATTAAGATGAAGGACTTACAAGGTGAAATGTTAGTAAAGACATAGTCTGGATCAATCCCTTAGAACATTCTAGCTAATCCACAATAGCTGCTTAGGGAGATTCTCGGTAAATTTCTAGTACATATTGTGTGTGGGTTAATACAACCAAGGAATGAGGTTAACTGCACATAGACACCTCACCGCCTGCATCCCCATGGAAGTAGCATAATATTAGGAGATTACTCACGTAGCTAAAACTGAATTAAAACACGTATTCTGGTTGAATAGGGGAATTACAGGGAAAAGTAGACATAATGATCAATTACACCAAGTTAGGAGATCGGTAAGGAGGGAGAAACCAATTACTTTTCTGTCTTATGTTGGTCCAGGGGTGTTCTTAATTAGATTAGTGAGACTATTATCTGTGTTGTATCGTCTCTGTGGGATCGACCTCGACTCTCCCTTACTATACTATGATTGACCTAGTACTCTTGCTAGTATTTCATGAATAGAGTGACTTACAAGTGTAAAAAGTTTTTGGCAATGTTGCCGGGGACAATGGCCAATGTTGATAATAAATTCATAAAATTTAATTAAGAACTGTTCGTTTTCTGTTTGTTTTTTCAATTTTTGAGTCAAGGTCTTTTCTACATGCTACTTGTATTGTTTTACGATCAAAAGGGAGGAAATCAACTTCGAAATTGCGACACTCCCTACCGCAATTGCGAGAGTCTGAACAATTTGATTCTGATTATTTCTCTGTGTTTCTGCGTTTTTCCAAGTATGTTTTTAGTTTGTAGGTCCGCAGCAGTTGGGTCTGAACCTAACTGAAGCGGAAGTTTGCAAACCGTGTTTTTGTTTTCTTCTACAGGAAGTGCAAAAAATTTATGATTCCTTTAGTTATACCTTCTGCAGTTGATCCAAACAAGCACGATGGTCCCCAATCGATGTCTTGTACTGAACATTGCACCAATTTTGATGTACCCTGATTCGGAAGTAAGGAAATAGTATGAGAAGTATAAGAAGAGATTTAAGGTGGAAGATGAGGCAAGGATCCGGAAGGAATTAGAAAGAAACTTAAAAGAATACGAGGATGTTAGAAGTGGTAAGTTCCAAGTTCCCAGTTTCCGTTATTGATAGTTCATCTTCTGATTCCGATCCTGATGAGGATCCTGATTATGTTCCGTCAGAGCTGTAGGATTACCCAGACTCTGATGTAATACCTAAGTTTGGTGACCCAGGTACTTTTAGGTTGCCCCTATCGATCATAATATATATGTAGGATTAGGTTTATGTGATTTTGGTTCTAGCTGCAACATCCTTCTTCTTTCTCTTTGCAAACATGTGAAATTCCCTGCCACCATGAACAACTCTACCAGCATGCGGTTTGTTGACCGTCAGGTAGACATGATCTATGGTAGGCTAAGAGACTGCGTAGTCAAGATAGGAGGTCTTGAGTTTCCTAGTGACTTCTTGGTTCTGGATGTTTTAGAATATCCGAGTGCTAATGTGTTGCTTGGGCGTCCTTTCTTGGCAACCGGCAGAGCACTAATTGACATGGACAATGACACTATAACTCTAAGAGAGAACAATGATTCCATAACCTATTCGATCTTAGAGCCATTGGATGATGAGCCTGACTTCTAAAGCTGGAAAGGTAAAAGGGGAAAGTATTGAAGATAAGGGAGAGAAGGATTCCATTGCCATAGTAGGAGAGAGAGCGAGCAAGATTTTATAAATATCTTACTTTGAGAAAGAGATGATAAGGTTCACTACAAAGATCCAAGAGAGACATTTGATTTTGGTCTTTCAGAAAAAAGATATGTGCACCCCGTGTAGTGTAAGTAGGGATTTAAAAGTTGAAACAGTGAATTCTTTGAGCTTCAAAGATAAATCTTGAAGTAGGAAAGGTAAGCCTAGTGCACTGGCTAGGAAAGCCAAATGTGCAAGGCAAAGAGCTCGAAATCCTACAAGGGTGGTTAGAGAAGGAGTGCTTCGACGGAAGGGAGAATGCTTCTTCCTTGGCACAAAAAGCCAAGAAAGAGCTTGGGTAGAGAAAGACGCAAGACACACTTCTGTGAAGGCCTCCGGAGTGCAAGTTTGGCGGGTTAAGAGCCCGAAAGTCTGACTAAAAATAAGTTAGAAGATAATTCAAGCTAGCAACTTTAAACTCAGAACTACTTTTTGACCCTTCGATTAGATCGAGTCAAATAAAAGTAGCCATATAGACCAACAAGCTTCTTTTCATCCTACCGTATCCCGAAGCTGACGGCCAAATGTTGGTGGGAATGTTTTTTTACTTGTTGATCGGTCCGGTGAAGTAAGTTAGGTTGAGTCGGATAAAAGTACAAGGAAGATGGAAAAATAGTCTATCAAGAGTCAGTTTGGATTGATGTTTTTCAAGGATTAAGTGAAGGAGTAAGGAAGATCAAAGTTTGAGGGAACATGGAAGAAGGTAGCTTCCGCCATTGCGAAGCATGCCTCCGTAATTGTGGGACTACCCAGGACCAGTTCCTGAGGTTTGAAGACATTCTGGGACACTTAGCAAGCGCGTGTGCCCCACGCGCTGTTGCGGATGGACTGGCGTAGCAGTCAGCCGTCTCATCAATCTATTCCACTGTCCCACCTTTCCCTCTTTCAAATAAACCCACCATTACTCCATTCTCCCTCAATCCTTTCTATCCACATCAATCCCTTCCCCCTCTTTACTCCATCCCATCTTCCCACTTAAACTCTTCCACTTCCACCCTCATTTCACCTATTTAATCCCTCATTTCACCATCATTCTCACCTTTTCACTCCACCAATTCTCCAATCTTCTTCTTCTTCCCCAAAATCTTGGCCGCCACCACCATTTTCTATCACCAACAAACACCACCACCTACACCTAGCCACCACAAACCACTCAAACCCTACAATTTCCTAATTGATGCTTCTGTTGTTTCATATCATCCTATTTCTGCACCCAATCTCAATTTTTGTTCTTCATACGGTTGCAGAATTCTTCAAAAAAATTGAACCCGTTAGGTTTCAAAATTGCACACACCTTGTCCGCAGCAGCGAAAACCTCCAACAATCTACACCAGTCATCCATATTTTGTTTCTCTGGAAAAGCCTTTCAGCAATTGCGAGGACCACCTTCACAATTGGGGGGCACTTTTTTCAGATACAACAGTCAACTCAGAGCTTCGTTATTAATTTCCATGTTCATTGGAGTAGAGGGCCTAGAAGACTTGGAGGAAAACAGAATGTGCAGGGAGATGTCGCCCCTCTTATCAACAGTGTCCTTCCAGTTTGCATATGTTGCACTTTACGAGTCTTTTAGCACTCATTAGAACGCCCGTACGGTTGCTCAGGAAAGAGGAGTCGACCTCACTATTGAGAGAATCAATGCTCAATTTGGCATTGAGGAAGCACCATGTCATGAGGATGAGTACACCACTTCTACACGGGAGAAAAATTTGGAGCGCTTGTAGATTATTGCAGGCCATTATGATATTGAGTGGCAATTTGGTGCTGATGATTTCCCGACGATCTTTCAGTCGAGTGAGTTGGAATGGGATGCACGGATGCATCGGTTTGTTATTACTCACCTTCTACCAAATGCTCATAATTATTCTGTCACTTACCGGCAGGCCGAGCTGATGTTTTTTCTTGTTGTCGAGAATGACGTCAATATCGGATTACTGATGTGTAACAGTATTCGTGACGTTGCCCGATCGAGGAGAGAGGTCTTTCCAAACATAATTCTGATTGACGCACAAGCTATGGCAGTAGAGTGCCTTATTCTGGCAGTTGATGAGAGATTTAAGCCACTGCCTATTTTTGACAGCAATTCAGTAACAATCACGGGACGGCGTAAGAGAAGGTCACGCACGCCAGTGCATGGAGGTGCGCAAACTCAGCAGGAGTTCCAACAGGACATCCATAGAGAGATTGCGATGACGCATGCAAGATTGATCATATGATGATGCATCTCAACGTTCCTCCCTATGCCATGCCACCTCGTAGAGCCCCTAGACATGCTCCATCTTCTTCGGGGGCTGGACTATCCACTTCTGTACCGCCTTCCAGTTTCGAGCATTATCCGATGTCCGACTCGGATGAGTAGATTCGTTTTTCTCTTTTTTGTAGTAATTTTTCTCCATTGTTGTTTTTCTTTCTTTATTTTTCTTTTTCTTTCCGACTTTACAATTTCCGGTAGCTTTTCCCAATTAATGAACTATGAAGTATTTTGTTGGCTTAAATTGTTTGCAGTTTTAATTACTACTTACGGCCACAAAATAGTTTCTATCTTATTGTGTTATCCCGAGTGCTTCAATTTTTTTTGTATGTACGATTTCTAGCAGATTCCCAAAATCTCGGCACATATTAGCCCAATGTTTTGATGATACAGATTCATTTCCCGCTCCGCGCTTAACAGAACTAAGTTCCTTTTTGTTTTAAAATTTTCATCATTGGGGACATGCTCCGATTAAGTGGGGGGGGGGGGGGTAGGAACGTCACCTAGATTTCATCCTGTGTTTCATCAAATTTTTTATTGTCTTGAGTCTTTTCGATGCATTATTCCCCACTTTATCTTTTGAGTTGATTTCAAGCAAGATTACAAAGATATGAAGTATTCGGTTTGGAGCTAATTATTTACATCTGTGTTTTAAAAACGAATGGATGAAAGTTATGTCAACTTTTAAAGTAGTTGCGTATTAACCACGTATTCTTTTTTTATGTACCACCAATTAAGCACGGACGACTCACTTTCCGAGTTTTGTTTTACCTATGGTCATTTAGGTCATGTTGTGGATCTTATAAGGCTAAGGAAAAATGGATTCGATTGTTTATCAATGAGCGGACCGTGATGATAGATAGATTTTTGAGAGTGTCCACCCCTCCAAGATGAGAAAAGCAAAACAAATAATATATATACAATATATATTCTCGTTGGTAGGAGGGAAGCAAATCCGGAACGTAAGACGTACGATCCTCGAGCATCATCCTGTACTGTGACAACTTGAAGATCCAAAATGTAGCCGATGGCATGGGACTGAACTTCAACCTGTTGAGCATCATCTATTCTGTGACATAGGATACAATGTTCATTTCAGCAAGGAATGTTTTCAAGTGATCCACAAGCAAACAAACACTATTGTTCTATCAGGAAAGAGAGAAGAAAACATGTATGTAGTGGACTGGAGCACAGCCAAAGCAGAGACCTACCTGATGGTAAAAGCCAATCAATCACCTAGTTGGACCTGTCAAAGAAGACTCAATCATTTGAAATTCAAATCCATCAATAAGCTGGGAAAGAGTAAACTGGTAGAATTTTAAATAAGAGAACACTGGTGATTGAAGAATCAATCCATGTGGCAAACACCAGCTATGAATACTTAGCAACTCCAGAAGATGACCAGACAAAATAAGTGGATTCTGAACCTATTAATACAAGTGCAGAATTGCCAACTGCAATCCTGGATGACTCAGCTGAAGACCAAGAAGCAACGCCATATGATACTTCAGCTGAGACACCAGCTCATGATCAGCTCTAATCAGATATCAACTGGCTTAAAGATCATCCAGCTGATCAAGTCATTAGATATATGAACACATGTGTCAACCAGAAGGCAACTGGAGATTATGGTAACATGTTTCCCCGTCACAGTAGAACCAAAGACCATTGATGATGCAATCCAAGATGCATTTGGATCACAACAATGCAGAAAGAGCTAAATGAGTTTGAAAGAAATCAGGTTTGGGAACTTGTGGACAAACCTTATCATACAAATATAATAGAGAAAAAATGGGTGTTCAGGAACAAGATGGATGGACAAGGAGCAATAGTCTGGAACAAGGCAAGATTGGTAGGAAAAGGCTATTCACAAGTTGAAGGAATAAACTATGATAAAACATTTGCACCAGTGGCAAGATTGGAGGCAATCAAACTGTTTCTGGCATATGCAGCTCACAAGAACTTCAAAGTCTACCAAATGGATGTGAATAGTGCATTCCTTAATGTATTGCTTGAAAAAGAAGTTTACGTGGAGCAACCCCCTGGATTTCAAATCAAATGAAAAGAAGATAAAGTGTACAAGTTGCAGAAAGAACTACATGGAATCAAACAGGCACCCAGAGCCTACTATGAGACATTGTCACAGACTCTCATCAGCAATGGATTCAATAGAGGAACCATTGTCAAGACTTTTTTCAATATAGAAGATGGATCCAGAACACTACTTGTTCAAATCTATGTGGATGACATAATATTTGGATCAAAATATGAGAAGGTATGTAAAAACGTTTGCCACATTGATGAAGAGCAAGTTTCAATAAGCATGATGGGAGAGCTCAATTACTTCCTTGGACTTCAAATCAAGAAAATGGAGGATGGCATATTTATCAATCAATCCAAGTATACTAAGGATGTAATCAAGAAGTATGGAATGAAGTCAAGTGGCACATCAGAAATGGCAATGTGTGCAAGAACCATTCTTGGCAATGGCGAACAAGGAAATGATGTTGATCAGAAACTATATAGAGGCACTATTGGATCTTAACTATATCTCACTGCAAGCCGGCCAGATATTTCCTTTGCAGTGGAGTGTGTGCAAGATTCCAGTCTCAACCAAAGGAATCACATCTGCTAGAAGCTAAGAGGATAATCAAGTACATGAAGCATATAATAAATGTTGGGATATGGTTTCAAAAGATGGCGGATTCAAGCTGGTATCTTACTCAGACTCAGACTATGTTAAATGCAAAGTGGATAGGAAGAGCATAACAGAAACTCGTCAAATTCTAAGCAGCAGACTAGTATCATGGTTCAACAAGAAACAAAATTCTATCTCTAATTCAACAGCTGAAGCTGAATATATTGTAGCAAGGACCTGTTTTGCACAAGTGTTGTGGATCATAAAATA
This sequence comes from Gentiana macrophylla, assembly GCA_026214975.1. Taxonomy (NCBI): domain Eukaryota; kingdom Viridiplantae; phylum Streptophyta; class Magnoliopsida; order Gentianales; family Gentianaceae; genus Gentiana; species Gentiana macrophylla. The sequence continues at coordinate 60,630,324 of CM047811.1, forward strand.
GCTTAGACATTATGTAGTAGAAGAAAAGACAATTCCAAGCATGTGTGTTAACACAAGTGCTATTTCAATCACATAAAATCTAGTACTACATTCTAGAACCAAACACATTGATGTGAGACATCACTTTATCAGAGACCATGTGGAGAAGGGTGATGTGATTCTGGAATATAACTCTACTGAGAATCAACTGGCAGACATATTCACCAAGCCCCTAAGTCATGAGAGATTTTGCAAACTTAGGACTGAACTAAGGATGATTGAACTAGACTGATCTGCACCAGCTCAATACAACAAGTTTCCCGTAACCAGTTGAGTAACTTCACCAGCGGGGTTGACCTTTGCCATTTTGGGTGAGCTCACTTGGCAGGACAACCAATGTATCAATTGAATTCACTCAACTGATTGCTAGGAACATTTTTTTAAATGATACATCAAGCAGCTCAGTGGAATAGATCAGCAGAGCACTATTCAGAACACTGGAACACTGAAATAAGTGAACTGTATAAAGTGAGGTGGCAAAGAAAATTTAACCACATGGAAAATCAAAAGAATATTGGAGCATTCATTAAAGGTTTCTCACGTGGATATTATTTTTAATCCGGCACGAGGATTAAAATAGAGAGGTAAATTACGGAGAAAGTGGAAGGATGGCAATGCCTCAAAGCTCGGTAAATCTCATTACCCCACTAACCCTCAATTACCGTGCCTCTACATACATAGAATCATGCAAAACCCTTCCCAAATTAATTACCAGCCACAAATCCAAATCTTAAAAGTCACACCTCTTTTCACACCTACTCAAAGGCTACACAAACCTACACTTCATCTCAATCAAATCTTTACGCTCTCATTGCATTAGCAAAAACATTCTCTGCAATATTGCAAACACTTTTCTCCCAGAAATTTTCTAAGTTTCAAAAATGGCCTCTTCTTCTTGCAACCAATTATGGGAAAACCATTTTCACAAGTTCTCTCTTTGACATCCCCACATTTATGAAGCTATGCAAATGGGATGCTCAAGCATAAAGGTTGTGCGATCAGACAACCGCACTAGGGTTGACGACTTTTCTCAATCCTCCTATCAAGGAGATCTGCTATGAGAATCTTGTCAGTTTCTAGAGAAATGCATAGGTGGTAGGCGATAAAATAACCACCAAGGCGAATGAGGTGGATCTAGAAATCACCCTTGCACTATTGCATCAACATTTGAAATTACCCAACACCTGATAAAAGAATGTGGAGGATCTGGTTATCAACGAAGAGAATTTTTGGACTGAGATTGCACTTAATCCAACACAGAACACCAAAAAATTTCACTGCAAAAGGACACTGCTAAAGAAACCATTCAATGAATTCAGTCTACTGGTTGGGAAATGTCTTGGAGGCAAATTGGGGTCAATGAATGTCCTCACCGAAGTTAGGACCAGGTTGATGTCCGTTATATATTTAGGTCTTGGCTATGACTGGGCATCCTACATATATAACCAGTTAGTGGAGCAAATCCAATGAAAGGTTGATGTAGTGAAGGCATCAAAGAAGCCACTTAAGCCAGAACAGAAGCCCAAAGTGAAAATATGTTTATTTTTGTGATTGCACCTACACACTTACACAATATGCACAATGCAAAAACAATGTTCAAAGATGTTAATAAGAACACAAGGCACAAGGAAGTGAAAGCGACAAGATGAGGTTGCTGCTGAGCAGAGGAAAAAGAGAAAGGCTGATATCACTGCTGATATCTTAGCAGAAATGGACAATGACCCCACAAATTTTGATGATACAACTTAAGGGGTTAAGGAAGAGGTTGTTGAGGAAGAAGAAGATGAGAATACAGAAGAATTTGCTAAAGAAAGAGAAGATGAGACTATTGATAGGGATATAGATGATAGGGTTGCTGAGTTCTTAGACTGGAATTTGGGAGATTTCAAAACCCAACTCAGTAACTTTGATAGAATGTTTGGAGAAGAAGAGTGGTTCTTTTAATTTTTGGGGGTCACCAGCTTGGTGGGTCTAATAGATTTAAAACCAATATGGAAGGTAGTGGAAGAGGTTAAGGAAAACATTGTCATATCTGAAAATGAAGATGATGATGATAGTGGTCATGATAATGATGACCAAGATGATAATGGTGAAGATGGTGGTGATGGTGGTGATGCTGATGGTTCAATAAAATCACCACCAGAGCAGATAAATTAAGGAAGACATAGATGACTTGACTATGTTTGAGGTTGCCAAACAAACATCAGCTACCAAGTCATCCACTCCAGCAGAAGAGAAGTTCTTTGACTCCAGCTGAGGATCCAATCTAGACCCTAGTTGAAGTCACAGCATCAGCTGAAGCACAACAAACTACTGAACCAGCTGAGTTCAATACACCAGCCAGAGGGACTGAGTCCACACCAGCTAAGGAAGTTCCCAGCACAAATCAAGGGGAAATATGTACAGTCTAGCTCAGGCCATCTCTACCACTATGGTAATTGAAGATATGGTAGAAGAAACAACCATTAGCCAATGGGAAGATGTTACTTGATCCGCGTGCAATGCACAACTACTAGAAATAGGACTAGGTCTATCGTAGCAGAGTACTGGCGAGTCAAGGTCGAATCCCACAGAGACTCATAAGATACGTTTAATTCAGAATGAGTGTCACAAGAACGGTCTACAACCATCTATGGTGAAAGAACCTAAACAATGGTGCCAATAAACACACAAGATTATACAAGTTCAACAATATCACACAAGAGTTTCTGATGTATTAGTCTAATTATGAGTTATTAGTTATTCCCCCCAATATATGAATTGATTTACCCAGTGATGAATTTTAGTTCTTTAGCATCTACAGGTGCTAATCCCTATTGTTATGCTACTTCCATTGAAAGGATAGTAGGTGCCCATATGCAATTAACCTCTTTCGTTGGTTGTATTAATTCACATGCAATAAGAATTAGGACTAGCTGACTCAAGACCGAAGTCTTCCCTAAGCAGCCATCGTGGATTGACTATGTTGGACTTATTCTTAAGTTTTAGTGATGAGTGCCAGACTAACTGTTATAGAGCAAAGGCAAAAAGATGTCTAGATCAATGTATAGGTTTATTAGAGTTTGATCTTTGTATAGGTTTGATCAAACAAGCACTGTAAAGGTCGGCTGACTTATATCAGCAGACTAATCTAGATCAGTAGGGTAGCTAGGTCAGTAGACTAGTCGTGAACCTCGCCAAGACCGAAGGCCGAGGTCTCAAACTCGCTTAATGAAGGCTAAGGGATCAAACTTAGTGATTAAAGTCAAGGATATGGAATCGAGAATTTAGGGAAGTCTGTGATGACCTAAACTGATTACATATACCTTGTGTACAAGGTCTAAATTCCACAAGTTGAATGGTGATTGGAACTTAGTTATGATAAAAAAAAGGTGTAATCTAACTTCACAAATAAAAGTTAGATAAAAGAAGTCACCGCATTGTGTTTTAAACACATCAAATTATAGTTCAAATGATCGATAGTATTTCAAATAGATCGATAAACTCATTGATACATATACCTCGATTAATTCAAGATTACATTGGAAGATTACATGGATAAGGACAGCTAACAACCTCTGATTTATCAAACAAATCAATGGTTGAGATTAAAAGAATGTTGGGATGATTCAGGATGTTATTTAATGGTTACAAGTCAAAGGATGGACAGACTGTACACTGCCAAAAAGGATTATGACATTGTCAGTCCTATGAATAGTGACATAAAGCAAGTCAAATGGGACAAAACATGGAACGGTTATATTTGAATTTCAAATACAAGTCACAAGGAATCCTACCTATAAATAGAGGACTTCTAACTCAGAAAAAGATGATGAAAATTAAGGAAATACAAGAGATAATTACAGTGCATTTTATCAAGAAAAGCACCTGCTTTGAACTTATCGAGCTTAAGGCTCATCGATCCGGAGAAAATCTTCAAGTGTATTCTCAGTATTCAAGCTACATCAAGTTTACACACTTGAAGACGCAAAGTCGCCGATTATATCATCCTAATCAAGTCTGCTTGAATCGAATCATTTACTTGATTCACTCTTTATTTTACAAAGAACTCACAAAGACAAAGTGAAGCACTTTTGTGTGAAAGATCATTGTTTGTGGTGGAGTGGTGAAGAGGCAATCCTACCCTTCAAGGACCAAAGGAAGACTTTGGAGCAAAGAACCCTACCTATTCCTAGTTTTCGCTTTGTGAAGCCATAGTTATTGGTGAAGGACAAGCAACCTTAGAAATCTTTGTAACACAGCCACATCAAAGATCTCTAGTGAATTACCTCCAATATCACAGAGAAGAGTGGACTGAAAGGATTACACCACTTGGAACCACTATAAAATCTCGCCTACTTACTTTCTGCACTTACATTACGCATTTAGTTTTTATACACATCAACCCACATCGAATCTAGCAACCGAACTCACACACATACACTCATGTTTATCTAATACTTAGTATCATATTTAACAACAAGTAATAAGGCTTAATTTTTGATATAATTCCATTGCACAAATTCAAGAAACTAAATCACAAGAGACTACCGTGTATCGGCGAGGCTTATCGAGGTGTCGCAGACTACCGAGGTATCGCAAGGCTCACGAAGTTCTTGAGTTTGTTAACTCCAAAGTTTTAAGTGTTAAGTTTATTCACCCCTCTAAACTTAACCAAAGCCTTTTCAAGGGACCAACAATTAGTATCGGAGCAAAGGTTTCCATTGCTCAAGTAATCCTACTTGTTGTGCTTGTGAAAATACTTTGAAAACTTTTTCAAATCACTGATTTTCAAAAACTTGCATCATGGATAACAACCAGTATGCTAGAACTATGCTGATTTGTTCTCTAGATAGATTTGATGAATATAAACGTCGAATGCAGGCTTACCTTGCTGCAACTCATGATGAAATGATGGATGTCGGCTGACGATGGACCACTCGAGATTACCAAGTCGAGAATGATGGGTGATGTGGATCGAGTACATTCCAAAACCAAAAAGAGAATGGAATGTTGAAGATAGAAAGAGAGCAAACCTCAACAATATTGCTATTGATATCATTTATAGAACCTTGGATAGCAATATGTACATGAAGGTTAAAGATTGCAAAACTGCAAAGGAACTTTGGGACAATATACAGTTGATCTGTGAAGGCACTGATGCAATCAAGAAGAATAAAATCAGTGTGGCCAAAAAGAGGTTTCAAAAGTTCAAAATGCTACCAAATGAAACCATTGAGCAAATGGAGTCAAGATTTAATGCTATCCTAGATGAACTTACCCTACTGAGTGTAAGTTATTCAAAAGAAGAAATCAACTCAAAAATCTTGGAAGCATCACCTGACAAAGAAGTTTGGGAGATGAAAGTCACTGCAATAGAAGAAATGAGAAAGCTACATGAAGAGCATACCTTCAAATTATTCTCAGATCTTAAAGCTTATGAATTCAGCAAGAGATTGGTTCCTACCACTGAAAAAGAGGAACCAAAGACAACTGTATTGGCTGCTAAACATCAAGAAGAGACATCAGGAGCTCAAGATGATCTGCTGGATGAAATGCAAGAGCAGATTGCCCTACTGAGCAAGAAAATCAGGATGATGAAAGGTGGAAAGGGTTCTCCAAGGAATTTCAATAAGAAATTCAATGAAAAGAAGAAAGAAGAACAAAAGAAAGACAATGATTATCTATGCTTTCATTGCAAGAAACCAGAACACTTCAAACCTGACTGTCCTGAGTTAAAACAAAGTAAGGAACTGATTATCTCTGTTTCAATTGCAAAACCCTGGACATTTCGGACTGATTGTCCGGACTCTCATCAAGACCAAAAGCCAACAAAGAAGATATGGCAAGAAGGCTATGGTTCTTTGAAGATGAATCGAGGTTATGAAGTGGATTACGAAAAGGAAATGAATCGATGACACAAAGATCAAGTTCTTGATATGGAAGACTATGCATTAAGGGCTAATATGGATGAAACATAGGAGGTATACAATACTGTATCAATTAACACTCCTGCTGGAAGTGAATGTGAATCAACTTGTGGTTCAAATCCTATAAACTCTTACAATGAAGAAGCTTTGGATGCCATCCTCAATCAATCGAGGAAAATACAATCTGGTTATGAGATTGTGAAGGTTTGAAAAGAAGCTCTTCAAGTAGAAGTTGAAAGATTGAATGCTTTGAATTAAGGGTTCTCAAAGGTAAGGAAAAGATGTTGGGCGAGAATCGATAAGCCTCACTAAACATCCAAAAGAGCTTCGAATCTGTGAACCATCTTGTTCCTCTACTGCATACAAATCTGAAAGCCTTATGGTGATAGAACAGGCTTGGATTTGGAAATCAATAATCCAAAAAGTGGATCCATAAGGTTCTTGAACCTAGTACCGAGGTGGTCCTAAGTTTGTACTGCAGAAGATCCAACTCTAGTAAGGTTGTTGAGGCAAGAAAATCTACGAGAATGCTTCAAGAAAGCAAAATCGAGAAGTCAAAAAGTCAACACTCTAATAAAAAGAATAAATCCAAAAGTAGAATCACTTTGTGCCTTCTAGACTCTTGATAGCGGACCATCTACCAAGTCTCATTGGACCACAAAAAGGAAAGAACCAAAATATTCCAAGGATAAGAATCTTAAACCCAAAAATGTTAATCATTCTAGGGATACTTATCTCAAGGGAAAGGTAGATTGTTCCCTACTGATGATGATTGGAATATTCCTGCATCTAATGCTAGAAACAACAAGTATAACCATGCTGCTAGGATAAAGCCTAAGCTATGGAATCTGCAAAGGACTCAGCAGAGGGCTCATACAAGACCTCATCAGGGACCTCATCAGACTTCATACTATGGGGCTGTTCCTAACAGACAGCAAACTAATTGTTATGCTAATGCTTCTAACAACAAAAATCACTTCAAACGGCATTATAAACCTAAACCAGAAAACATATGTGAATCCTACACAACCAATTGTTAAAACTTTTGGATGTGTAGAATACATGTATGAACCAAAGTATGACACTTTTAGGAGAAGACCTTATGGAAATATCCCAGGGGTCATGCTTACCACTGACCATTATGGACCCAAACAGGTTTGGGTACCTAAAATGTATTAACTTTGTTTTGTAGGGTGTCTGGTACTTTGACAGTGGATGTTCCAGACATATGACAAAGAATAAGCATTGTTTGTCAAACTATGTGGCAAAGGATGGTCCAAGGTTGAATTTTGGCAACAAGAATATACCTGGATACACAAGAGGATATGGCACACTTGTGAGGAATGGACTAACAATCAAGAATGTTGCATATGTGGAAGGACTGGACTACAACTTGCTGAGCACTGGACAATTCTGTGACATGGGATACAAAGTCACTTTTGACAAAAACACATGTACTGTCATTAGTGAAAGAGGTGATCAAGTTGTATTGGCTGGTAGAAGACAACAAAACATGTATGTTGTGGATTGGTCTACTGCAGTTCCAGAAACATGTCTGATTGTGCATACCAACTCAGAACTAAATTGGTTATGGCATAAGAAGCTGAATCATTTGAATTTGGATGACATCAATCAGTTGGTGAAGAAGAAACTGGTGATTGGTTTACCTGAGATCACATTCAAAAAGGATACTATTTGTGGTGCATGTCAGCAAGGTAAACAGACAAAGTCAAGCTTCAAATCAAAGACTAAGCAATCAACTAATAGAGTCTTGGAGCTGATGCATATGGATCTATTTGGGCCAGTTACACCAACAAGTGTTACAGGAAAGAAATACACCTTAGTGGTTGTGGATGATTATTCAAGGTACACTTGGGTGGTATTTATGAACAAGAAAAGTAAAACACTTCAAAAGATGCCTGAACTTTTGAAGAGATTACAGAATGAGAAAAGTTTAACAGTAGTAAAAATCAGATCAGACAAGGGTACTGAATTTCTCAATAAAGTGATTAGAGAATATTGTGAACAGAATGGTGTACTACATCAACTTGCTGCTGCTGGTACACCTCAGCAAAATGGGGTTGCTGAAAGAAGGAATAGGACTCTAAAAGAAGAAGGAAAAACTATGATCTGTGAAGCATTGCTACCTGAAAGATATTGGGCTGAAGCAGTTAATACAACATGCTATACACAAAACAGAACTTCAGTGAACAAGAAGATGCTGAAGACACCTTATGAGATTTGGAATGGAAGAAAACCTAACATATCCTATTTCCATCCATTTGGAAGCAAGTGTTTTATCTTGAATCATAAGGAACATTTGAAGACATTCCAACCAAAATCAGATGAAGGAATTTTCTTGGGATAATCTACAGTCAGCAAGGCATTCAGGGTACTGAACAAGAGGTCATTAAAACATGAAGAAACAATCTATGTTGTGTTTGATGAACCTAAATTCACTGGTATGGAAGATGAAGCTTGTAAACCTACTGAGAATCTACAAGTCACTGATCCAAATTGTGTTGAAGTCTTGGAAAGATTCAATGACTTAAAGGTTTCTGATTCTACCCTGCTTTAACACCTGTGATAATACTATCGATGCAACAATCGAGGCGTTCAAGGATCTGCTTTGAACCTCCTATTGAAGAAACAATGCAGACCTACATCAAGATGAGGTTCCCGAGAATCAATCTAACCGTAATCCACAATGGTTAAGGGATCACCTCGCCAACAAGTTATTGGCAACATACAACAAAGGTGTGAGGACTGTAAGACAATTAAGCGACAATGTTTACTTGTTTTCTATCTCAAGTTGAACCTAAAGTTGTTGAAGAAGCAATTTCAGATCCAGATTGGATAATTGCTATCCAAGAAGAATTGAATGAATTTGAAAGAAATCAAGTTTGGACACTAGTGGAAAGGCCTAATCATGCAAATATCATTGGTACTAAATGGGTATATAGAAACAAACTGGATGAATCTGGTACCATTGTGAGGAATAAGGCCAGACTAGTTGCAAAAGGCTATTCTCAAGCTGAAGGAATAGATTTTGATGAAACTTATGCACCTGTTGCAAGATTTGAAGCTATCAGATTATTTTTGGCACATGCTGCATATAAAAACTTCAAGGTATATCAAATGGATGTCAAGAGTTCATTTTTGAATGGCATTATAGAGGAGGAAGTGTATGTTCAGCAACCTCCTGGATTTGAAGTTAAAGATCAAGAAGATAAAGTGTATAGACTCAATAAAGCACTTTATGGCTTGAAACAAGCACCAAGAGCATGGTATGAGACTCTATCTCAATTCTTGGTGGACAATGGTTTTACAAAAGGCACCATTGATAAAACTCTTTTCAGAATCAATGAGAAGGACAACACCCAGTTGGTACAGATTTATGTTGATGACATAATCTTTGGTTCTAAAAATGAATTGCTATGTGAAAAGTTTGCAAATCTAATGAAGAGCAAATTCCAAATGAGTATGATGGGAGAAATGAACTACTTTTTGGGATTGCAAGTTAAACAGATGAAAGATGGAATCTTCATTCATCAAACCAAGTACACCAAAGGGCTGCTGAAGAAGTTTGGTATGGAAAACAACACCAAGATATCAACTCCAATGAGTACAAATATCAGATTGGATGAAGATAAAGAAGACAAAGATGTTGATCAGACTTTATACAGAAGGATGATAGGCGATCTGTTATGTACTTCATCGCCAAAGACTGATATATCCTTTCTTCGTGGGTGTTTGTGCAAGATTTCAATCTAAACCTAAAGAAAGTCACTTAGGTGCAGTCAAAAGAGTTCTCAAATATCTAAAAGAGACTTTGGGAGTAGGGATATGGTATTCAAAAAAATGGAAGTTTCAAAGTTATATCCTACTCAGATTCTGATTATCTTTGGATGCAAGATTGATACAAAAGCACCACAGAACTCCGGCTTAATGGAAATAGACTGGTTTCTGGTTTAGCAAGAAACAGAATTCTATATCAACTTCCACTACTGAAGCTGAATACATTACTGGTGGAAGTTGTTGTGCACAAGTACTTTGGTTAAGACAACAATTAAGGGATTATGGAATTGAAGAAAGGGAAATTCCAATCATATGTGACAACACAAGTGTAATTGCAATCACAGAAAATCCTGTTTTGCACTCAAGGACCAAGCATATTGATGTAAGACATCATTTTATAAGAGATCATGTTGAAAAGAAAGATGTGGTGGTTCTTTATATCCCTACTGAAGATCAACTTGCTGATATTTTCACTAAACAACTGGATAGTGAAAGATTTGCTAAACTAAGAACTGAACTTGGAATTATTAAAGTTGACTGATAATCAGCAATGTACTGGAATTCACCAAGGGGATTAGTCTTTGCTATGTTGGGTGAGCTGACTTAACAGATTAGTCATTGGTATCAACAATTCCATGTACTTATGTTTGAACAATTGAGCAAATGAGGTTGCCAAGGGGATTGGTCTTTGTCATGTTGGGAGAGCTCACTTGACAGATCAGTCATTGGTATTAAACTTCATCTTGTATTATCAATTGAACAAAACAAGAAGGAATCAAAGATCAGCAGAGTTACTCACAAGGCCAGTCTTGAGGCATATTTGTCGCCAGGTCGCCGAGCCAACCTCGCGATGATAAGGCTGTTGAAGAATACGTTATTCAGTCAAACTGACTAAAGTCAAAGAGTAATTGGCGGGATTTTTATTCTATCCTTTATAACCGCAGTTACACGATCTAACGGTTATAATACGTTATGAAAAGTAATGGGTCACGTGTCAAGTTAGCATTCACTCAAATTAATCATGGTTAAATGCACAGTACGTGCTCTGACAGTTTCAACTGCATTTGCCTATATATACACAGACTATTACACAGAGGCTACTACAAAATCTCAGATTGATATCCTCTGTATTTACACTGTGTGAACACAGATTTGAGAAGTTCTTTTCTTCATCATTTTCTTATATCAATGGCGGAAAAGGTTGATGTCCAGATTGGAACAAGCCAAAGTGTAAGAGGCTTTGTTGTTGATTCTAACCAAACTGAACTAGCAATCAACATTGGTCGAAGAATAAGGAGATATGAAGGCTTGGAGAATGTACTTAACTTAAGATTGGAAACAATCTCATACACAAATGTTGTCAGCTTCTGGAGGAACATAGTAACAAAAGAAGGAAGAGAAGCATTCAAAACAACTGTAAATGCCCAAGAAATTGAAATTTCATCAAACCTACTGAGGGAAGTTTTTGGTTTTGAAGAAGTAATAGATGGTCCAACAAATCCTGAGGAAATGGGATTGTCCAAGATGGACTTTGTTGACAAAATCAAGACCAATGAAGCCATCAAATCAATACCAGGCATCAATGTAAGACACATTGGATTTGAGTACAACCTACTGAGCAAAATCATTGCTAAGAATATCTTAGGCCTCGTTGGAAGTATGGATACTCTATCGTGACCCAAGATAGAGCTGGCGATGATTATTTGCGTATATGAAATTTGATTGGGCTGAAACTTTATCCATTACATGAAGAAAGTTGCAAAAGAAGAAAGAGAAGGAAAAGGAAATCCAAGGCCTTACCCTTAGGATTAATGGTTCAGGCCCTGCTGAATCACTTGGAAATTCCTGATGTTGCACCTGAGAAGATAAACCAATCCAGATACAAGAAAGAGATTAATTATCATATCCCTGGTCTGGATGATGATGAAGAAGGTGTTGCTGAGGCTGCTGATTGTGATAATGGTGGAGATGATGGTGATGCTGGTGGTGAGCAGGTCAAGCAAACTACTAAGAAAACAGTCAAACCTGCTGCACCAAAGAAGGGTACTGAGAATAGAAAGGCTACTGACACAAGGAAAATAACAGAAATGTTAAAGCCTAAAAGAACAAGAAAGGAAACAAAGACAGATCGCTGAGTCTGCCGAGGTCCAATTGATGAGGAAGCTAACGACCTGCTGTGTAGTTGAGAAGAAGACCATTCTTTGAAATTTTGAAGGAGCAATGAGAAAAAGCCAGAGAAGAAAGAAGAAGTCTCACTGTGATTGAAATTGAAGATGAGCCACTTTCCAAGAGAATGAAAGAAATTATCCATAAAAAGAAACATGGAAAAGGGAAACAATTGAAAATTTTGGAGGCTCAAAGGGAAGAAGAAGAAGAAGAAGCAGTAGAAGAAGAAGTAGAAGAAGAAGGAGAAGCTATTGATGCTGAACCGATAACTATTATAAAGCCTACTGAGGATGTAGAGGCTATTTCTGAGCAACCTCTTCGGATAGTCACAAAGAGCTCATCGCACTGAGCCTGATGTTGAAGTTAGAGAATCCTCACCTGCTAAGGCTGCTGAGCCTTCTGAATCTGCCCAAGTTGTTGTTGAGCAACTTGTTGAAGAACCACAGCAGACCACTGAGTCTACACCTGCTGTGGATGTGGAGGAATTAGTACAAGACCCTGCAATTCCTACAATAGTTCAGGGGGAAGAACAGTCTGCTGTTAACCCTGCTGATGAGCATATAAGCCAGGGGGAAGAAAGTGTGGTGCAGATGGAGGTAGTAGGGACTAACATACAATCTGAGCAACCTACTGACCTTCATGCATCTATTGAAGATACATTGAGTTTGCTTGTTGGGACCTTTGGAGGTCATCAAGCTACTGAAACAGCTCCTAGAAAACCAACAATTCCATTTGAGAGGCATGAGAAAAAGAAGAAGGATGATTTTGTTGATCCCAAACTTCAGCAGGTGGCTGATTATTTCCAATGGAAGTTTGGATACTACAGAAGACAAAATCCAGCTGCTGAACCCATGACAGACTTTGAAGAATGGGCTTTTGAGAAGTTGGGAGTGGAGAATTTGTTGGATCTGATTGATACCTCCTTATTACAATCAAGGCTGATGGACATTTTTTATGAACAACAGAAGGAGGAAGGTATCAAATTTGGGGATCCTGAGATGACAGGGATGATTCATCATCATCCGATTACGTGATGATTATCCTCTGGACCGTGAGAAACCAAAGGGATCGCTATGTTAAATGAACCAAATGCATAACAGATCCACCGATATCGTAGGTCTCACGAGGGCCAAGAGATCGGAGAGATTGATGAGGATCTGCAGGATCTCACCATGGATGATCTGGAGGCATTGATCAATGATGGAATAAGTATTGGTGCAAATAGGTTGGTTGGTGAATCCTATACTTTACTTGTTGAAGATCCTATTGCACAATCTGAAGATCAACAGAGTGTTGATTTGGATGAAGAAAGGATAGCTGACCACAGTGAACCTAGTGCCAGTTCACAGGACTCAATTCAATATCAAGATGGATTTGACACTGAGGATATATTCCCTGATCAAGTTGTTGTGGCACAAATTGTACCAGAACAAAGAATTGAAGTGGAGGTTCAGGTTGCTGAGGTTCAAACAACACCTGAGCAAAGGTTGGAACAGGAGGTACAGGTTGGGGAGTTACAAACAGCACCTGGACAAAGGTTGCAACCAGATTTGGGTTTGGAGGAAACCCCTGCTGTTGTTGAAGAGGTCAGCCAGAGTAGAGCCTCTTTGAGTCAAGACCACCGTAGGGGAAAGATGGTCGCAGATCATTGTTATTGATGAGAATGAGCAGCTGCTGGACTATGACTATAGTGATGAGGAGTTTAAAATGTCCGAAGAAGAAGATGTTGATATTGAACCCCCACAGGCATTTGTACCTATTCTTGAAGAACCAAATTTCTTGATCCTATTCGAGGAATATCAAGGACCTAACCTCGCTGGACTTGATATGAGTTTTGTAGTGGTTATCGTGAGACATAGGCCACAATACAATGTGTAGAAGAGCTCATTGATGGAGCCGATGGAGGAATGGCTGGTGGGGTACCAGCACATGCCATGGAAGAGTTGAGGACAATCAGGAATGATATTGCAAACTTAAGAACTCAACTTGACAGGCAAGAGCAGAGATTTGAAGATTTAATGAATTTGGTGGAGAATAGAGGGAGGACCACTGAAACTGTTGCCTCCAATATTACTTTCACACAATATGCTCTAGCTGATCTTGCTATGGATGTTAAGGGGATTAAGCAAGGAAATACACTGAAGGACAAGTTTCTGAAAGAACAATTTGAATCCATTCATAAGAAACTTGACAAACTTACTGAATCACCTAAGCTCGCTTGAGGTCAGCATGCTGCACCTCACCTCTTTGTACAGATCCTAAAATCACTGAAAGGATAACCCTGCTGGAGCAAACAATGCAAGAAAGGATCACAACAATTGACACTAGGACTGCAATTATTGAAGGTCAAATGAACAACCTAGTGGTCACACATGAGAGTGTGCATGGCCTGCTGACCCGTTTTGTTGATAATGTCAATAAGGGGGAAGAGCAAACAGCAGAAGCAAAAGAAGCTGCAAGGATTTTTGCAAAGAAGAGATGGGAAGCCGATACAAATGCATATAGAGAACTCGCTTTGTGGCACTTCCACTTACTGATGATCTTCTCCAACAATACAAGAAGGTCTACTACAACAAAAGGAGACCCTATCATGACAAGGGATTTCATGAAGGTCTTAACTCCTTTTTGGGCTTAAAATTCTGGGAGGCCAGAGTTAAATCAATGAGAGCCACAAGAAAAGGTGGAAGAGGTGGTAGAGGTGAAAGGAGTTTACCTACCACAAATGCAAAGGAATCATTGAATGAATTCAAGGAGGTTTACATGAGGTTAGGCTTCAGGGTACATCAGATAAATTGAACTCTACCTGAAGCATGGCATTGGTGGAAACAAGTGAATCCTCATATTGATTTTACTCTGATTGAAAATGACTGGATGAGAGGGATGATCAAAGAAATCAGAATGTATCAAGAACAAGAAGAAAAAGCAAGAGAAGAAAAGGAAAGAAGACAATGAGATCAAAGATACTTATCTGCTTTTATCTTTCTTTGATGCTAGATCAGAATAATTTTTGAACAAATGTTTATAATGATAATTGACTAAGTTTGTTCTGTTTTTGCCTTTATTCTTTTTGCTTTGCTGTTAGGAGAGGGTATTGGCATCATCACCAAAAAGGGGGAAATTGTTGGACTTATTCTTAAGTTTTAGTGATGAGTGCCAGACTAACTGTTATAGAGCAAAGGCAAAAAGATGTCTAGATCAATGTATAGGTTTATTAGAGTTTGATCTTTGTATAGGTTTGATCAAACAAGCAATCAGTAAAGGTCACCGACTTATATCGTGAGACTAATCTAGATCGATGGGGTGGCTAGGTCGAGAGACTAGTCAATGCTTGGCCAAGACCTGAAAATGAGGGCTCAAAATTAGTTAATGAAGGCTAAGGGATCAAACTTAGTGATTAAATTCAAGGATATGGACTCAGAATTTAGGGAAGTCTGTGATGACCTAAACTGATTACATATACCTTGTGTACAAGGTCCAAGTTCCACAAGTTGAATGGTGATTGGAACTTAGTTATGATAAAAAAAGGTGTAATCTAACTTCACAAATAAAAGTTAGATAAAAGAATTCAGCTGCATTGTGTTTTAAACACAACAAATTATAGTTTAGCAGACTGATAGGTATTTAAGTAGACTGATGAACCGGCTGATACATATACCTCGATTAATTCAAGATTACATTGGAAGATTACATGGATAAGGACAACTAACAACCTCTGATTTATCAAACAAATCAATGGTTGAGATTAAAAGAACGTTGGGATGATTCAGGATTTTATCCAATGGTTACAAGTCAAAGGATGGATAGACTGTACACTGCCAAAAAGGATTATGACACTGTCAGTCCTATGAATAGTGACAGAAAGCAAGTCAAATGGGACAAAACATGGAACGGTTATATTTGAATTTCAAATACAAGTCACAAGGACTCCTACCTATAAATAGAGGACTTCTAACTCAGAAAAAGATGATAAAAATTAAGGAAATACAAGAGATAATTCTGAGCTGCATTTTATCAAGAAAAGCACCTCTTTGAACTTCTCGAGCTTAAGGCTATCGATCCGAGAAAATCTTCAAGTGTATTCTCAGATTCAAGCTACATCAAGTTTACACACTTGAAGACCGCAAGTCGCCGATTATATCATCTTAATCAAGCTCGCCGCAATCAATCATTTACTTGATTCACTCTTTATTTTACAAAGAACCTGCTGAAGACAGTGAAGCACTTTTGAGTGAAAGACTGTTGTTTGTGGTGGAGCTGGTGTAGAGGCCTACCCTTCAAGGACCAGTGGAAGACTTTGGATCAGCAATCCTACCAGTTCCTAGTTTTCAGTTTGTGAAGCCATAGTTATTGGTGAAGGACAAGCAACCTTAGTAATATTTGTAACAGCTACATCAAAGATCTCTAGTGAATTACCTCCAACATCACAGGAGAAGAGTGGACTGACAGGATTACACCACCTGAACCCACTATAAAATCTCGCCTACTTACTTTCTTTCACACTTACATTCTCGCATTTAGTTTATTATACACATCAACCTACTGAATCTAGCAACTCGAACTCACACACATACACTAATGAGTATCTAATACATAGTATCATATTTAACAACAAGTAATAAGGCTTAATTTTTGATATAATTCCATTGCACAAATTCAAGAAACTAAATCACAAATTGAGACTCATCGTGTATCAAAGAAAGTTATCGAGGTGTCGAGATACTACCGAGGTATCGTGAGGCTCACCGGGTTGTTGAGTTTTTTAACTCCAAAAGTTTTAAGTGTTAAGTTTATTCACCCCCCTCTAAACTTAACCAAAGCCTTTTCAAGGGACCAACATACTAGCATGTTCCTAAGGATCAATCAAGACTATATCCGAACTAACGTTTTACTTTATCGCCCTTCATGTTAATTTACGATGACGTGCAAATAGTTGACCAGGCTAGAAACATGTAAATTAAATCATCGATCGACGTAGTGGTGGTGCCGATTATCATAAAAATGATTTACCGGTATTCGTGATCAATCGATAAAGACCGTTGAATATCCGAAACGCAATCACTATTTCATGATTTCTTCACCAACGATTCAGATCTATACACATATGGGGTAAAACGAGCTAACTACTACATAATTAGAACTAATAATAACAATCAAAGCATACTAACCACACAAGAACAACGACAGATCTACATCCAGAGAAAGACAAAATCATACCCTCGAAGATAAGCATTGATCTTCCTCAGATCTCTCCCGAAGAGGTAAATCCGTCGGATCCAAAACTAGAACTCATAAAGAAAATTAAGAACTCATATTGCATAGAACTTGTAATACTTTTTGGTACAATGAAAACTGAGGCCGATGCCTCTTATTTATAATGTTACAACCGACTTAGATAACCCTAAAAACTATGCCTCGTCCAAGAAAACGCGTTCTAGAAGTTTCTTGGTGCTCGATATTTCGGTGGTGGCTCCCGGTATATCGAGGTCATTTTCTTACTTTTTCCTCTGCCGACTGAAGGTTCTAGAATACCCTAGGTCCGTTCCTTTCATCAACCCACTTCATAATCCGTCCTCAACGCATGGCCCAACTTTCGTATCCTGAAAATAATGCAATAAAACACAAAATAATATCAATCCCAGATAAAATAATGATAAGTACCAAATACTCCTCTCGTGAACCCAACATATCGCATTCATCACAAATGTTAAGAAATCTACGCGGGAATGCAACGGAATTCAAAAAATTGATTACCTTTTACCCAAGATCGACTTCGTTTAAGCAATAAACAAATAAGTAGTAGACGGTGGTTACCTTGGTTGATCTAAAAGATCGACGCTTTGACCGTCTAAGGAGAGTAGTTCTGCATAGAGCCGCCCAAGTGTTCGGCCTTTACCGCTAGTCCACACGAACATCCCGCCGGAATCCCATCATGGATTGCTATTGGAAACTCCGGTTGCTAGACCGGCCCTTTTCCCCTCTCTCCAACTCTTTATAGGATGCTCTTTATTTTACACAAGAACTATTAGTTCTTGGAATTGTGATGATCAAAAGAGCTTGACACCCACACTATATTTATAGTGTATGTGGCGCCATATCTAGGTGTGGAGGAGAAGAAAACATTTTCCCAATAAAATAAGGAAAATATATTTGATTGATTTATCTCATTTATTATAATATCTTATATTAAATAAATCTAGGATATTGTCAATATCTTATATTGAATATCTTTATCTTATTACCATAAATCAATTCACACATGTGTGCAAATCTATAGTCATTAATATCTAATATTAATATATGATAATCTTATTAATTAAATTGCACAATCCAAGTGTATCTTATACACTTCAATGTGGCGCCCCATATAGCCAAATATTGGCTTCTGGAATATTCTTTAATTAATATAATACTATGATTAATTAATTTGCAAAATACATGTATATCACATATATACATAATTTCGAAATTTATATGTATCAATATACATATTTAATTAATCATCATAATTAATATCTTGTATTTAATTTATTCATAATAAATAAATACCACCATATTAATTTACCACTATAACCTTTATAGTCTCGAGATAAACTTTCTTATTTGGTTATCATCTATAACCACATTTTAATCTGGCTAGATGTTCTTATGTGTGTGACCCGATAGGCTTCCGAATATGTTGGTCGTAGACACAAAGTGCAAATTATGAAAATGCCCTTCATGCCTAACGATCACGGGATAGCGTCTAGCAACACACCGTGACCCCCAATCATCGGAAGAGTCAAATGCAATGACTACTACGTTTCATGTGAAACAGTTACCGTGTAACTTACAATCCTATCGCTGTAATAATATCCATTAACGACCGTATCTTATAATCTGGATATCATGCTCTCTCGAAGTAACTCATTTACTCCCACTTTGCAAAGATTCACGAGAGTAAGACATTCCTTATAAGAAGGCCATTTCGGATATTCGATCACAATCATAGGATAGGTGATTCCCGGACGACCAATCATGTATACTCCGCATGCTTCAGTATCACACCCAATCACTACCGCATGATCGCCCCGTGGCTAGGGGAAACCTCAATAGTGTCAAAGCATGACAATCCACACTGTGATGCCATGAAGACTCCGGTCTTAAGGATAATTACACAACCGTCATATAGTGTGACACTTATCCGTGTAAGTGGGCCAGTCTAACGTACGCATTCTCTAATACACATCCACGTACAGTCCAAGTGTCTCTACACTTCGATAGACGAGATCTATCCCTGCCCGAAAGACAGAAGACATCTAATACGTGCTAGCCTGTTTATACTATCAATGCCCTGTTTAATAGTACATCAGCCTAGAGACATTTAAGTATCAAACTTATAAAAGTGATTAGAGATCTCGTCAACCATAATCGCCTATCATGGTTTCTCTGTCACAGTTTAAGACTAAGGACGTTATCATATAACAATTCATAATTGGTTCACTAAAAGAACAAATATATGACAACAGAAAAGCCATTTAATATATGCATAAACATTAAGAAATAGTAGAAATGAACCGACCCGGTCGGATCCGGTCCAACCCGATTGGGTTTAGGACACTATTTCAACAATCTCCCACTTGGCCTAAAACCAATCACTCGTACGCACGAGACCAAGTTGAAACAAAAGAATCTCATGCAATACTTGCAACCAGCCCTAGCCATGAACGGATCACTATCCGTGGGGACTCAAAGTATCTTCATATCATGTTCCAAATGACCAAGTCAAAGGAACCACCTCAACACACACACGAATCTCTGACGAGACCCTGGTCCTTGCTTCAAGCAATGAATCCACTTACTATATCAGCCATATATAAATGGTGGAAGAACCGTTCAAGGTTCAAGAATGAACCTCATAGACTCAAGTACTTATCCCGCTTTGCCTCCAAGGCACTACTGTGTTTTGGCCTAGTTATAGAATTTACAGTGACCCATGGCTAAGAACATTTCCAGCCCACTGTATCACTTAATCAAAGTGACTGCAAACCCAGACTGTAGCTCCCACTCGCCTTCATAAGACTCAGGATATACGTCTGTATATCTACGTTTATCTAATTCCAAGTTTCAATAAACTAGGAACTCTTCCTTAACTTGTTTAAGGATATTCTCGACATTCACCAGATTTACTTTCATACTTGCTCATGACTATTCATGGACTGAACATCCGGCATTACCTATAAGATGGTTCCTATCGCAGTAGCAAAGGAAACCTTCCATAAGCATCATCTTTCACCTCATCTTTAGGACGAACGTCCTAACATAGATAGATCTTGAGAACACTGGCTAGCAGTATCCCTGTCATGATCTATGCTAAACTCTTTTAGCATCACATCTATATAGGTAAACTATAATCTAACAACAGTTAAATTTATCACTATAGATTCTCATTTCTAAAATAAGAACTACTAATCCAAGTGCTTTCGTAATGACCTTGAACTACCAAACATCAATTGACTGTGACATGGGGTATTAATTCTCGAGAGAGATATCTAACACCTTGCTCAAAAATCATAACACACTCCCACTATCCATCTTGCACATTGGGCATATCCTTCTTTTGACTAAATCAAACTCCTTTGATTATCAAACAAAGAAATTGTCTAGAGAAACTTGTTTGAGTCCATAAATGGATCTCGTGGGCTCACATATCATGTTATCGTCTATGAACATCTAGCTGTTTGCCCAACATCTTCAACACTATCATATAGCCATGATACGAAGTTACAACAAGCATAGTCTGAATAGAACTGGGCTCAGCCTTACAGGGTCATACCCTCTAGGTAAGACAGACTAGGTTCATAATCTGGATGTCACTGATGGAACCTAATTCAGATATTATGGCTCCTGGCCATATCTCTCAATCTTTCCTTTCAAACATTCTTTCATAAGTCGTGAGATATTCATTCATCAAGATGAACATACCAGCAGCCCTTTTTGGCTCGAGGTTATCCACAGACTTACAGAACTTTTGTGTGCACTGAACAGTGACCTACACCTCATCGTTATGTGGCGTCTGCTCACATTCCTATGGTTGAATATATCTTTGTGGTTCTCAAACTCTTTCGAGATCTGATTTACTCCCACTGTTTCTTTTGGAAGAAACACTTCCTTTAGAAGACAGCATGTTTGGAGACAAACATTTTGCTCCACGGACAAGTAAATAATATCCAGCGTGCTTGCTAAGACATTCCACAAAGTTGCATATGTCGTACAAGGCTCCAAGCCTTTCTGACTTTGACTATGAAAACTTCAAATCATTGGTTAAGATAGATTCGACATTATCCCCTTCCATATCTAATATGGAATTTATTCAACCTTTATTCTTTGGAACTCGGTTAAGTATAAGGGCACTATCTCGAAATGGGTAAGGGATACTTCGCATGGCTTGCGTCACACCTTTATCATATAAAGTGTTGTTTCCATTTTGGGAACATAATCTAATTGCGTATCCCAAAGATGGTATCCTTCAAGGGAGAATCTTATTCCTTTCAGACGACTTCTGAAACACCCTTCAGGTATTAATTACTTCAATCCAATTGAAGATTAATTCCTAAGTAGCTCGTCAATCTCATATTCGTACTAGCTCGAACTTTTTGGGCTTTCCGAATTTTCGTACTTCAATAAGTACATTCAACTATTTCTAAAATAGTCAAAGAGATTAATAAACAATTATTAGTGGCATTAATTGTCATAAGCCAACAAACATCGGTATGTTTAGGCTTTAGACAATTTTTCTGGATTTATAACCTTTTCTTAAAATGGTATTTTAGTCATCTTTAGACAAGATACGTATCATCCACATGATTCATAATCACATGGTTCAGACATCATCTAAATGACATTTGATTATACGTTTCTCTTCCAGAGAGTCGACATCTAGAACAACTACAAATATCAAGGATAACATACAAATATTCAGTTGAGATCTCATCACATATATCAACTATGTAGTGACAACAATCTAGTATGTTAGATTCAGTGACCTTCCAACTTTATCGGAATAACATTTATTCTTTACAATTTATATGTCTACTAAATCCTAGCAAATAACTGAAAGTATGTTCTTCATAAGAACCGGAACATAATTACATTTATTTAGTTCCCTTATCAGTTTACTAGATCCAGAATATGGTAAGTGTTACAACGTTTGCTTCACCTTCCATATATGCATTTAATCTTTCTAATTTAATCACACTCGCAAGATATCATATGTCTAAGAGTCGACTTTGAACTTAGATAGATTTATCTCAACTCACTTGCTTAGAATAGAAACTTCAATAAGTTCTCTATTTAAGCACATACCCTAACTTTCCTTTTTAATCCTTCTAGCACTTGTAAATATTTCTTTGTGTAGTCTTCATAAGACTTAAGAAAAATCACAAGAGCTATGTCTTTGATTTCCTTTCATAAAGAAAATCTAAAGTTTATTAAATAGTTTATTTAACCTTTTGAATCTTATTGAAAACATTAACTATTTAATTAACCTTTAAGCAATGATAGAATTAAGTAGATACTTAAATCTTACAGTTTTGAAAACAACCTTTCCAAAATTAGATGTGGTCATTCTTATCCAACGCTTGAATTAATTGTCACCGTGATGATCAATGATCATCTTGGATCGTATCCAATATATGACTAATTCGTTGAAACTTATTTCAAATGATTTAATCATATCATGAGCTTCCGCTTTCATTAATAATTAAAGTCTTGAGCACTTTGCATCAATTATGTAGTCTCCTTGTCTCTAACTACTATAACGAAATTGCTCGTGTTATTGCTTCTTTTAAAAGGATTAAAATTACTTAACCCTATTTGAGAACGTTTCTCAAAAGGTAACAGTCATAATTTGGTTTTACTAATCGAGAATTAAACTTAAATTTAAAGTTTGCTAAAACTACAACATAAAAATAAAGATAAAAGAGTGTTGTTGTTTATACATGCAAAATCAAAAATGGTCTTTTGATTTATGATTTTGCTCCCACTAGTCAACTACTCCCAATTGACTTTCAAGAATTTTTTAAAATTTTTTTGGGGCCAAGAACCCCATTTGGTTACCCCGATTCCCGACGAGGGCCGATCAACCGAATAATTCGAAGGTATGTAACACTTACCAATCACATCTCTATATGACTCTTGGTGGTTGACTAGTCAACTCTTTAACAATTCACATCTTTATGTGGTAGTCAACCCCTTGCCTCTAGAATAAGACGGTCCCGACGAGGGCCAATCATCGCAATACTCTAGTCAAGTCATAACCCAATATTCACGAGATCTCATACGATCATATCTCAATAACGACGATATGCACGTGGTAGGTCAACTCCCGATGAGGGCCGATCAGTTGGATCCAAACAAAGGCTCTTCACCGTCGCTATAATATTAGGAGACAATATTTCGACTTGATTTTTTTCGTGGAAGTATTTACGTAAATTAATTCACTTAATTAATTTTAATTACGGTCTCATCAAATATATCTATCTATATAGACATACATCCTACATATTTATCTAGATCGTGCCTAGTCATGCATCTATCGTATCATATAAAATAAAAACAAGCACAAAAGAAATAAATGCGTAAAGTAACCAGTATGATCATGGACTTTTCCTAGGTGCGGTTTCGAATACAAACTGACGAAACCGCGGGTCACAATCTAAAGGTAGCTGCAATCGCCAATAGGATTTTTAATGCTCCATTCTCCAATGGGATCTTTATTTTCTTCTCTTTCTTTGGTCTCCATCTTCTGCTCCATTCTTGTTACATTTAATTCTATCTAATAAAATAAATACACCGCCGCTTTGCGGGGAGTCAACGGGAATGGGATAAATGCAGAAAAATAAATCGGGTCACGTTCTTCGTAACGGCCTAGGACAATTTTTAAACCAAAAGAAAAATTAAATCATTCACATCTATCCTATCGGTCGAGTCCATGATCAATCGGGGTCCATATAATCATATTATATCTACTATATCTAATCCATACAATAACATCTTATGAAAAAGATAAAATTAAAATTTAACTACTTGCGTCTTAATTAATCAATTAACATTTAATCTATTAAATAATTTTATCCAATCAATTAACTAATTAACATTTAATTAATTAAATGATTTTAATCGAAATAAAATTAACGATTAATTTTAAACGATTTTAATTTTAATTTTAATAAATTAGAACTATTCCAAAAATAAATCAAAATTACAATTATGTCTCTTTTATTTCTTTCCTTTTGATTCGTAATCAAAAGGGATGCCTTTGGTTTCCTAAACCAACCAAAAGGCATCTTCCTAAACCAAATTTGGTTTAGGGCTGGCCACTTTCCAAAATCAAAAATTTGGAAGTGGCTTAGGCCTAGGCCTTTTACAAATCAAATATTTGAAAAGCCTAGGCCTATTCCAAATCAAATATTTGGAAATGCCAAATAATTTTGGTTTAGGCCTAGCCACTTTCCAAAATCAAAATTTTGGAAGTGGCTGAAGCTTCAGCTTTTTCCAAATCAAATATTTGGAAAGGGCCTAGGCCTATTCCAAACAAAGTTTGGAAATGCCATTATTATTTTAATGCCATGTGGCATCCCAATGGCCCAAACTTTTTGAACCATTGGTTAGCCACATGACACAACTAAACAAAAGAGGAATTATCAATCACAACTATGAACCATATTGAATCACAAAATACACAAAACAAAAATTTGGAGATCCGCCAGCATTGACCGGTCAACCGATCGCCGCGCAAAGAAGTTGACTTCGCCGCCGCCGACCGACCACGCGGCGGTGGTGGTGCCGACGCCAGTCGGCCGAGCACCACCCGATCTCGTTTTTTTCTTTTTTTTTTTCTTTTCATTTATCACTTTTGCGAATCAAAAATCTTTCATCTTTTAATTATGTGATTTAAACGATAAAATTAACTACGCAAAATAACATGCTTATTGCTTAAGCTCGAACCTTTCTCTGATACCACTGTTAGGAAATCTTTGCGGGAACGCAGCGGAATTCAAAAATTTGATTTCCTTTTACCCAAGCGACTTCGTTTAAGCAATAAACAAATAAGTAGTAGACGGTGGTTACCTTGGTTGATCTAAAAGATCGACGATTTGACCGTCTAAGGAGAGTAGTTCTGCATAGAGCCACCCAAGTGTTCGGCCTCTACCGCTAGTCCACACGAACATCCCGCCGAATCCCATCATGGATTGCTATTGGAAAACTCCGTTTGCTGCTAGACCCCTTTTCCCCTCTCTCCAACTCTCTATAGGATGCTCTCTATTTTACACAAGAACTATTAGTTCTTGGAATTGTGATGATCAAAAGAGCTTGATACCTACACTATATTTATAGTGTATGTGGCCCTATATCTAGGTGTGGAGGAGAAGAAAACATTTTTCCAATAAAATAAGGAAAATATATTTGATTGATTTATCTTATTTATTATAATATCTTATATTAAATAAATCTAGGATATTGTCAATATCTTATATTGAATATCTTTATCTTATTACCATAAATCAATTCACACATGTGTGCAAATCTATAGTCATTAATATCTACTATTAATATATGATAATCTTATTAATTAAATTGCACAATCCAAGTGTATCTTATACACTTCAATGTGGCGCCCCATATAGCCAAATATTGGCTTCCGGAATATTCTTTAATTAATATAATACTATGATTAATTAATTTGCAAAATACATGTATATCACATATATACATAATTTTGAAATTTATATGTATCAATATACATATTTAATTAATCATCATAATTAATATCTTGTATTTAATTTATTCATAATAAATAAATACCACCTTATTAATTTACCACTATAACCTTTATAGTCTTGAGATAAACTTTCCTTATTTGGTTATCATCTATAACCACATTTTAATCCGGCTAGATGTTCTTATAGGTGTGACCCGATAGGCTTCCGAATATGTTGGCCGTAGAAACAAAGTGCAAATTATAAAAATGCCCTTCATGCCTAACGATCACGGGATAGCGTCTAGCAAGACACCGTGACCCCCAATCATCGGAAGAGTCAAATGCAATGACTACTACCTTTCATGTGAAACAATTACCGTGTAACTTACAATCCTATCGCTGTAATAATATCCATACAGTCGTACGTCGAGTGTCAAACATTAACGCCCGTATCTTATAATCTGGATATCATGCTCTCTCAAAGTAACTCATTTACTCCAACTTTGCAAAGATTCACGAGAGTAAGACATTTCTTATAAGAAGGCCATTTCGGATATTCGATCCCAATCATAGGATACGCGATTCCCGGACGACCAATCATGTATACTCCGCATGCTTCAGTATCACACTCAATCACTACCGCATGATCGCCTCGTGGCTAGGGGAAACCTCAATAGTGACAAAGCATGACAATCCACACCGTGATGCCATGAAGACTCCGGTCTTAAGGGTAATTACACAACCGTCACATAGTGTGACACTTATCCGTGTAAGTGGGCCAGTCTAACGTACGCATTCTCTAATACACGTCCACGTACAGTCCAAGTGTCTCTACACTTCGATAGACGAGATCTATCCCTGCCCTAAAGACAGAAGACATCTAATACGTGCTAGCCTGTTTATACTATCAATGCCCTGTTTAATAGTACATCAGCCTAGAGACATTTAAGTATGAAACTTATTAAAGTGATTAGAGATCTCATCAACCATAATCGCCTATCATGGTTTCTCTATCACAGTTTAATACTAAGGACGTTATCATATAAAAATTCATAATTGGTTCACTAAAAGAACAAATATATGACAACAGAAAAGCCATTTAATATATGCATAAACATAAAGAAATAGTAGAAATGATCCGACCCGATCGGATCCGGTCCAACCCGATTGGGTTTAGGACACTATTTCAACAACAAATAGTTCACATTTAAAGGCTAAAATAACTATTTTTAGCTCATAATGGGTAGAATGTTGATGCCATGGAATATACTATTTTAATTGTCATCATTACTTAGCCAAGACAACCAGATGTGCTAACAAACTATGAGCAACCACCTCTGGTACCACCTCCAATTCCTCAAGAAGTACCAGCTGAGCACACATGGGCACCACCAGCAAACTTGGATGCCCCAGGACCTTCTGCAATGGCTGGCATCTCAGAATATGCTTTTCAAGCAGTGATGGACACCATGGTGGAAGAATTGGATAAGTAGGTACTTAGCTTGCGCAATGTGACCGCTACTCTGAAAGATGAGAGCTCTACACTACAAAACAGGTTTGAGGAAGAGGCCACTATATCCAAGCACATAACGATGTTATCAGGTAGCATAGTCAACTGCTTGCTCATTTGGATACCAATGCACGTACAAGGTATAAGGCTATGAAGAAACATGTCAGTAATGAACTAATTTCCCTTGTTGGAGCTATTGGAGGGAAGTTAGCTGTAATCAACGTCAACTTGAAAGAGCATGATGGACATTTTACCTCCATAGACAGAAAATTGACTAGCCTGATGCAAACAGAAGAGGCAACTAAAAACATACTCTTACAGCGCCCTAATGATATGCCAAAAAAGAGGAAGTAGGAGCAGATAAGCCTGAAGGAAGTTTTGTGCCAAACCTAAGTGAAGAAGAAAGAATCAGGCTCAGAATCAGAGAATTCGAATCGAGAAGAAGTTTGAAGGGGGGCTCATGAAGAAGAAGAGATGAGCGATTGCAAGACATCGTTTGAACCATAAAGAAGAAAACCGGATGACAAAGATCCGTGCAGTTCGTAATCGGTAAAGACCAGGCTCAAATAATCGAGAGAGAGGATCGCCAAAGTCGGTAAAAAGCCAACTCTACTGAAAGGAGGATGAGTTAGACCTGACTGCGCAAGGTGACCAGAGAGAGGCAGCTTGGGACAAGATAAGTGAAGAAGATCCTCATCATATTTAAGGAAAGAAACACATGAAGATGAGGTAGAGAGGTTGGTCGGAGAGTTCTTGCAAAAATATGACGTTCTCTACCCAAATCAGACTCAAGCAGAATGATGGGTGGATTGGAATATGTATGAGGAAAGACTTAATGCTGACATGATTAAAACTTGGAGTTCTTATGCACAGAGAACTTAAAGAAGAGCACCAACTCAGGAAGAACATAGATCTACCAGCTAAATTGAACAGAGACTCTCTGCTGGTAGTTCAACTCAATCTAAACCAGTTGATAAACCCCAATCCTCAAAATCAACCAAAGGTCCCAGATCAGCTCAAAAACCTGAAGACTTGACCACTAAGGATCAAATAAAATTCATAAGAATGAAGGAAAGCTTCAACCCATTCACAGAGATGACATAAGGGGGGCAATAGGAAGTCTTCGAGGAGTTAAGAAAGTCTGATACATATATTGAAGCAGCCAGGGTAATATTAACAGATTACTTTGGAGACCAGTTGACAACAATTGAACCTTTGCCTAACTTCAATCAGCTGATAGACAAGAAAGTATTCAGTAGCATCAGCTATGGAATCGCACTGGAATACTGTAAGTGGAAGTTCCCCGACATCAACTTCACTGATTTTGAAGGCATTAAGTCTAGAAGTTTAAACGTTACAAATAAATGTTTAGAAATGAAGAGATTTAGTTGTAATAATTGTTTGAAATTTTCTTGAAAATGAATAAAACAAATTTGATTCCTTCTCTCTATTTTTAAAATTATTTAGATATATTAAGGCTTATGAGGGTTTTGACATCATCAAAAAGTGGGAAATTGTTAGTAACATTTTATTAGTTTTGATGATGGTCATGCCAACTGTTATAGTTAGCCTGAAATAAGTTTAGATTGGAATGTAGAGGCCTTTACTAAATGTTTGATATTGTATAGGTTGGTCAGATTAAGCACTGTAATTAAGTAGTCTGGTAGGCCAGCTCAGTGAAGTGAGGACTGAATATCAATTGAGTACCAAGGCTAAGGATCCAGACTTAGTGAAGTGGAGACCTGTAGACCGGTTTAAAACCAATGAAGTGTGTGATGACCTTGGGTAAACCTGAGTGAACTGACATGTGATGTTTCCTACAAATTAGTGTACTCTGATCCCACATCAAATAAGGATCAGATAAGTTATGAAACTAATCGGCTAAGTAAAATCAACAAAGAAAGATCAGCCGACTAAGTGATCAGCTAAGAAGAAGTCAACATTGTAACAAAAAGTAAGCTGACTTACTAAGAAAACACTTCAGCACACAAGAATCAGCCTAACAACAACCAGGCAAGCTGATTGGTCAAGTGAGCCAGGGGACTCAGAAAGATGGAAGATGCAAAATGCAAATCAAACATGTGGAAAATGTGGAAGGCAAGGAATTAAATGCAGAAATATTTAAGGATGGATTTTATGCTAGACGTTGGAAATTAAAAACTGGATCACGCAAATCAAGAGAATTAAATTATGACAGAATCAAGGATTATTCCCTCGTCGTTAATTAGAAAACGGACAGAATTTCAAAATCAGAATGAGGATGGCTATGAAAAGAAGGCTTCATCTAAGGGAAAAACAACAAGAATTTTAACGATCTATCTAGTGCCTTCACTCTGTGAAAAATATTTCTAAACACTTAGATCTTCAAAGAAAATCCAGAAACCAAAGTTCAAAACATTCAAGGGCTTCAAAGACTCATCAAGTCTGAACTTGGTCAAGTTGTGAACTCTTCAATTCCCATTATTCTTCTCATCTAGAGATCATCAAACCAGTGAAGAGACATTTGTTGTCTTTAAGGACTGAAGCAACTGAATCAGAGCCTTCTGAGAAGGAGTTGAAGATTGTGATAGCTGTCGAAGGAGAACTCAAGGAATAGCGGGAGAGTTGGGTCACTGAAGCATTTCAGAATTTCCAGGGAGTGACAGCTCTAGATTGTGAAGCATTTGTTTCAAAGGACAATCAAATCTATTGTAATGGTGTACCACAATAGTGAATTCCTCCGATCATCACAAGAGAATAGAGGATTAGGGTATTACACCACCCCAAACCTCTATACGTTTTGTGTTCTTTCATTTCCGCGTTTACTTACACATTTACATTCTGTCTATTTATTTTCTTGTGTGTGATATTGCCTTACTTTGAAAACATACATATAGAAGGGTTTTCTGCTGCATAAATATTTTCAAGAAGAAAAGTTTTAAACTAATGTCAAAGGTCATTCAACCCCCTCATAACCTTTGATCTACCCTTCTCTAGGACCAACAAGATTCTGTTTGCACAACTTTCGGATAGTGGAAATGCCTACATGACCTAGGCAACGGTGCCAAAGATTTTCATTATCATGTTTAGATGCCAGGCAAGTAATTGATCAGTCAATCACGTTGTCCAGTTCGATCGTATTAATGTCCAGCGTATGATGACCGGTTAGAACAACCTCCTGTGACTATCAATTATCTTACAGATACCCTTATCAAATGCACCATCCATGCCAGCGTCACATAGTTGTGAAATGCTCAGTAAATTATGCTTTAAATTCCCTACATGAAGACTCTATAAATAACAAGTGAATTAGTGTTACCGACTGAGCCTTCACCGATGATTATACCTTTGGAATTGTCTCCGTATGTGATCAGACTGCCCTTGGATTTAGCATTGTAGTCATGGAAGAGGGCTTTGTTTCTGGTCATATGCCTAGAGCAACCACTATCCAAACACCAAGTTGTATTGCTATTACGGATTCTAGACTTGAAGCACACATGCAATACAAAGTTGGTAGGTACCATTAGTTCTTAGGTCCTTCAGGGTTAGTTTCATGTTGGAGGGAGTCCTTTCGAACCCATACCTGCTGTTGGAAATAAAACTTATGTTTTGATGATGATTCATCATTTATTTATTTATTGTTTTTAACCCCATTGATGAAGTGTAATAACTAGCTGTTATAGTGCAAAGCAAAAAGATGTCTAGAAATCAATGTATATGATTTATTAGAAATTGATAAATGTATAAGTAAATCGCATAAGCAAACAGAATAGTTCTTGGGTCAAGACTTAGAAAATGAGAAACTGACTTGATGACTTTAAAAGAACCGAGTTTACCATCAAGATAAATCGCTTTGAAAATCGACTCAGAGCACACCGATGTAAATTGAAGAAGGTAAATTCACGAGATACGATTCGATTGACTTATCTAGAGTCAAGAACGAGGGAACAAACTCAGTTGATGAAGAACTGAGGGACACAGACTCAGTTATTGAAGATTGAAGAATAGAGGGTTCAAACTCAGTTATGAAGGTTAAAACCGAGACTGTAAAGTTAGAATTCGGGTAAGTCTGTGATGACCTAAACTCACTTTATACATCTTGTATGAAGACCTAAGATACATAAGGACAATGATATCTTAGCTAATTTATGAATTATGGTGTACTCTGATTAAGTCAATAATGATCAGATGAAGAATATATATAGAGTACTGAGATTTTGAAGTAGAGTAAAAACTCAGTTAAAGCTCTTAAAGCTGGAAACTGACTAAATCTATAAGACCAGTTTTCATGCCGTGGTTAAGAAACTGAAGAAAGATCTGACCGTTATAAAACAATAAATTTTATTGGATGCACAGAAATGTCAGAAAGGACACTGACATTCATCTAACCGTTGGAGAAACCCCAATAAATAGATAACTTCTATCACAAGAAGAAGTGCGGAGTTCTAAGAAATAATTGCATTAAGAAATATTCTACTAAGGGGGGAATTAAATCAAAAGAACTTATGCTTCATCGCAAGATCAAGAAATCTTCAAAGTGTTCATAAGCATTCAAAGGAGGATCAAGATCAAACATTTAGAGAAAAACAGAGCCTGAGTATATTATACATATATCTAAAAAAAGAAACTCGAATCACAAGTTGAATCATAGTTATTGATTCAAGTCTCAACTTTGATTTCATCAAAGGTTTAAACAGTGCAACACCAAGAAGGTGCGAAGAATAGTTGAGTGCGATCGGGAAGACTGTGTTTGTGAAGAGCTGGTGAAAAGGCAATTCAACCCTTCAAGGACCAGTGCAACAAGCTTAGTTTAAACAGCAATCCCACCTGTTGAAGACTGATGCTAGAAGATTGTGAAGCTAGGGATTAGTGAAGGACAATCAGTGTTTAAATTTACTTTGTGTCTTGTAACTGTAAACCTCATGAACATAGTGAATTTGGTCTCCTACATCACAGGGGAAGAGAGGAATGACAGGATTACACCACCTGAAACCTCTATAATTTTTGTCTCATTTATTTATATACATTACGCATTTATTTACTGCATCTTAGTTTATATTGCACCTGATCACAGACTCAGAAAACATAAGAAATCAAGTCAGCACAACACTGCATATTAACTAGACAAACTGATAAACTTAAGTTTTATATAAAGGCTTAATTTAATCCGCTGCCGGTTAACACAGTTAGGTATAAGTCAGTCTTGACTTATACTCAGCTAAGTTAGCTTACATCTGCTCAAGTTTAAAGCTGAACTCAATCTGGTTTATGATTCAATTATTGGGGTTTTAGTGACAACCTCTAAACTTGTGTCAGCCTTTCCAAGGGACCAACAATTGGTATCGGAGCAAATCTTCTACCTTGAAGAGATCTCCGACTGAGTTCTATCAGTTTTAAGTAACCAGTATTTCAAAATTGCATCATGAAATCACATAATCACTTTAGAAAAATGCTTAGTAGTTCAATTTTGAGATTTGATGAATACAAAAGTAAATTGCTGGCTTTTGTTGCTGAGACCCACGAAAAGTTAGTTGAGATATTCATTGAGGATCCATCCATTACAAACAATGAATAAAATGGTGAAATACTACCCTTAAGCTTTTAAGGAAATGATCTTGGTGAAAGTGATGAAGAAATCATACTTTTTGGAACTAATGTAATGAGAAACACTGCTGGATCAAATAAAGGCAAGCAGATAATAGAAGATGAAGAAGCTGAGACTGAGAATTTATCGATCAAACAATATGAGGTAAATGCTTCCACATCCAACACTCACATTGCCATGAACAATCATAGAAATGTAGATTTCATTGAAAACTTGGACATACTCATAAAGGAATTAGAGGGATTCAAAAGAACTATGAGAACGTAAAAAATGAGAAAGAATTATTGAAAGCTGAAGTTCTAAGATTGAATGCTGAGATCAATTTTATCAAGGATAACAATGGAACCAAGGAGAATTGCTCAACTGATGAAGTAACAGAGGTAATAAACATCACAGAATCATCAGTTGATCCAATTCCTAGTGTTCAGTTCAAACCATGAAAACCATTTGGAGACAGAACAGGTTTAGGGTTTGACAATCAACAGAATTCTAAGTTCAGATCTAGTTCAGCTGCACCTAAGTTTGTGGCTGCACAAAATTCAGGAACTCAGAAAACCGATGAAATTGTTAGAACTATCAAAGGCTCAGCACAACCTCAACCTAAAACTGAAAAAACTGTAGAATCAGTCAGTAGCAAACCACAAACTGACATATTCTACATAAAAACTCAGAAGGCTGAAAAGGGCAGAACTGATCAGAGATCAGCTAAAAGAACATTCAAGTCATATCCATCAAGAAATATAATCATTCATAGAATAACATATTCAGGGGGAAACAAAGACTCTTTCCTATTGATGAAGACTGGAATGCACCTATGATCACTAAAAGATCACATCAGTTTCACAAAATGGATGAACGAAAGACTGTTAGACCAAAACAATGAAATTTTGTGAAAACTAACTTTACTCAGTCAAAATGTCAAGAAAGGCATACAAGTAATATGAAGATCGACAAGTCATCATCAAAGAATCCAAAAACTAATCAAAAAGGACCCAAACAAATATGGGTACCAAAAATTTCTAAATTTGTCTTGTAGGAGAAAATCAAAAGCTGAAAGAACCAAGAACATGTAATTCTCAAAATTGAGTTATATTTTCAACTGGGTTTTGGAACTGATCAAAGCTAGAGCTTTACAGCTAGAGATACACCGTATCTACTGCATTTACTGATACAAGCTACGGATGGCAGAAAAGATATGACCTACATTAATCTCAACCGTCCATCTTCTCCATTCACCATCTTTTTTGCAATCGCGACGCCAGATGTGACTTCTGACAAGACGTTTTAAAACCCACTCAAAACCTTCTACTACCTCATCCACCACCTATAAATGCCCTCGTCTTTTCCACATCAATTCTTTACACTCAGTTTTTGGATAATCCTTCACTAAAACAATTTCTTATTATTCAAGTATTTCTAAAATCCATTTCAAAATTCAACAATCGGAAATCATGACTTTTACCAGAGTAGAACCTGAAATGATAATCTCACTCGATCAATATGTCGCGAGATATACAAATCAAACACTAGCCCAGAAAATTGCAGAGAAAATCCGGAATATCAAAGGACTGGAACAAGTGTTCAACATCAATTTGAAGAGTATATGTCTGGACAGCATCGGCGATTACTATGAGTTTGGAAGCAAGAGCATAGAAGATGAAAGGATTTTTACCTACTCTACCAAAGTTGATGGGAAAGAAATCAAGGTCACTGAGGACCTTATTGCGGATATCTTTGGCTTTGCAAAATCTGGATATTCTTCAGCCTTGAAAGTGACCAAAGAACAAAGGGAAAAAATATGGAAAATCATCATAGTTAAAGAAGACTCAAATGTGTTGTTATCTGGAAGTACAAGACTTCTCAAACCGGAATTCAATTATCTGACCAAGATGCTCGCAAATTGTATAATTGGAAATGCAGGCAATTTCAGCAATCTTTCTGGCACCAAGATAGACTTGCTATATGTTTTCTGGTTTGAAGAAGATTTCAATTGGCAGAGGTACATTTTGGATCAATTGATAGCACAATATTCTGATGTACATAAGAAGAAAACTAATGAGAAGAAATGGAGATTTTATCATAAGAAGACACTTGCATTATTGGCACAGAGGATCATTGATCATTTTGGAGTTGCCAGAAGAGAATCAACTGCAATTATTGATAGCAAAATTGCAGCTAAAGAAGAAAAATCTGGAAAAAACACAAGAAGTTCTTACAAATCGAACCTAAGAAGAAAAGAAAGAGGTCATCTAAGAAAATGACCACGGCTGAAGCACTGGAAGATCTTGACAGACTAAAGGAGAAAAGAAAAATGCTGGAAGCTTCAGTCAGAGTGAAGGTTGATAAAGTAGCTGAGAAATTTATGGAGCCTTCACCAGCAAAATCTGCTACTTCAATTGCTGAAAGTCAAGCAAAGAAACCCAGAACTGAGGAAACCCCCATAAAACCTGTCACTATTGAGAGAGAAGCTTTTGTTGAAGAAGGGATAGTTCCAGCACTTCCAGAAGCTGACACTCAGGGGGAACAAACCCTGAGAACTGAAATCGATGATGAAGAACTGATAGTGAGGAAGAACTGATTGGATCAGAAGTATTGACCATGCTCAACTTAATTGCTAAGTCTAGATCAACACCACAAAAATCAGCATCTAGACTTGAGTATAAAGAGTCAATCAGAGAATTGGAAGCTTCTCCGTCGTAAGAAAAAGAAGTTGTTGAAGTTGAATCGGCACCAGTACAAGTCATCACTCTGGATGAACTTGTTAATGAAGAAGAAGTTGAAAAGAAAGCTGATGATAGTGAAAAAGAAAAGGAACCAGTAGCTGAACAGGAAATTGAACCCATCTAGGAACATGTTGCTAAACCAAGTGAGCTTCAGGAAACTGAATTAAAAGAAAACCTTGAACAAACTACCGAACTTACAGCTGAAGTCACAGTGGAAAGAAGTTGTTGCTGAAGAGAAACTGAGCAAGTTAACTTAGTCCCAGAAATTGAAACTGAATCATCAATCATCCCGATTTGTTCTTTGAGGGGAATCCAAAGAAAAGCGAAGTTTAAAAATCGAAGCTGAGAGAGTTGAGATTCTAGATGAATCCAATCCGAAAATTCCTAGAGAAACTGAAGAGATCACAGCCCAGCTTGATCCTAATGTCGATATTGGAAAACTTATTGAAGCTGACTGTAGGAGACTCGATGCTTATCAATATTGGAAGTTCAGCTCAATCCCAAATCAAAGAAGTCAACTAGAGGAAATGGAAAGCCCAGAGCAATGGGTTTTTGACCTATTCAACATCACTCATCTGTCCCAAGTATTTAAACCTGAAGAATTTCTTAGCACGGGTTACTCTTTGATGAGAAACAAATACTGGGAGGAACATACTGAAGAAGGAGATTTCAAGTCTAAAAAGGATAATAATGACGACGATGATAATTCACAGGGAGATCCTAATTTATA
The DNA here is from genome assembly GCA_026214975.1 of Gentiana macrophylla. NCBI lineage: Eukaryota > Viridiplantae > Streptophyta > Magnoliopsida > Gentianales > Gentianaceae > Gentiana > Gentiana macrophylla. The sequence goes on from CM047811.1 coordinate 60,666,521, forward strand.
GAAAGGGATTCTCACCTCACTTCAACAAAAGGAAGCAGGAAAAGATGTTGCTGAGAGCTCTGATGAAGAAAGTTCTGAAGGAAGTAGTGATTCAGACTCTGAGACTCGGTCTGACTCAGAAAATGAAGAAAAGAAGGATATCGCCTCTCCATCGATGAAGTGTGCTTGAAATAGCGAAAGCTAAAGTCGACCAAGCCAAAGTGACATTCTTTGAAGAAGAAAATGATGATAAGTCACCAATAAGGGAAACTGACTCAGCTGAAGAAAGACTGAGGACTTTAAAGATAAGCTGAAACAAATCGATTCTTCTTCTCTCAAAGAAATAAAGACAGCTGAAGTTGTTGCAAGCAAGCCTCAGATTGAATCTGATAAATTACCCGAGTCAAGAAGGCAAAATCAAGAAAAGAAAGTTTGGCCCGAAAGGAAGTACCGACACAAGCTGAGACCATCAAGTACTACTTAAATGAGCTTGTGAGAATTCAGAAAGATGATTTAAGTGTTTTTGGAAAAGTGTTAAAGTCCATGGAGGAAAAAAAAATGAAAGAGTCAACATCGAAAAGAGAATGGACAGTGTCAAAGAGGACTGCCCCAACACTTTGATTGAAATTCAAAAAAACAACCATTGAAACCGACGCATGGAAAACTGAGACACAAGGAAGTTTGGAAGACATTCTTAACAATATGCTTGATAGATTGATTCTACTGGAGAATGCAATGAAAGACTCAGTGGTTGCACAGACTATATTGGCATCAAATCAGTAGCACCTGAATTCTTATATCAGAAGCTTGATCAATAAAGATTATGTCAATAAGGGGGAAAGTCTAGACCTTTTAAAAGTCAATGCAGCTGATATGCCACAAGTTCTTGAAAGCATTGATGAGAAACTGATCTAACTAAAAAAGCCAGAGGAGACATGACTGATGAAGAGATGGAGCTGATTGCAAAGTTCTCAGAACCAACTGAGAAAAGACTTGGTTTGGATTCAGATGTTCAATATTTTCAGAGAGCTACCCACGAAGGAAGGTGAATCAAGGGAACAAGCTTTAGAAACCTTTTTGTCCATGCAAAAGATTCTTGTGCACTACTGGCATAAACTGGGCAAATGGGAGAAAAATTGTACTCTAGACAATGCTTCATGGAACATATGGCCAAACATCCATGGAATTGAGAGTACTTCAACAAATGGTGCTATGAGAGAGTTTGCTGAGATCTATGACAACAAGACAAGTGGAGCTGATCAAGGGAAAAGAAAAGAAGCCGGAACTCAGTTTCTTTTCATGTATTGTATTTTAATAATTTGTAACTTAGTTCATCAATAAAATCTCAGTTTCTCAATTCTTTGTGTTTGTTATTTTAATTTTATCCTTATCTTTTTGCACTTCTTTTAAGGAGAGTATTGACATCATCAAAAAGGGGAAAATTGATGGAAATAAAATTTATGTTTTGATGATGATTCATCAGTTATTTATTTATTGTTTTTAACCCCATTGACGAAGTGTCATAACTAGCTGTTATAGTGCAAAGCAAAAAGATGTCTAGAAATCAATGTATAGGATTTATTAGAGTCTAATAAATGTACAAGTAAACCAGACAAGCACTGTAATAATTCTTGGGTCAGAACTGAGAAAACAAGAAATTGACTTGATGACATTAAAAGAACTGAGTTTACAACTGAAGATAAATCAGTTTGGAAAACTGACTAAGAGCATACTGACAGAAATTGAAGAAGGTAAGTTCGCTGAGACACATACTCAGTTGACTTATCTAGACACTGAAGAACTGAGGGACACAGACTCAGTTATTGAAGATTGAAGAACTGAGGGTTCAAACTCAATTATGAAGGTTAAAACCGAGACTGTAAAGTTAGAATTCGGGTAAGTCTGTAATGACCTGAACTGACTTTATGGATCTTGTATGAGGACCTAAGATACATAAAGACAATGATATCTTAGCTGATTTATGAATTATGTTGTACTCTGATTAAGTCAATAAAGATCAGATGAAGAATGTATATAGAGTATTGAGATTTTGAAGTAGAGTAAAAACTCAGTTAAAGCTATTAAATCTGAAAACTGACTAAATCTATAAGACTCATGCCGAGGTTAAGAAAAACTGAAGAAAGATTTGACCGTTATAAAACAATAAATTTTTTTGGATGCACAGAAATGTTAGAAAGGACACTGACATTCATCAGAATAAGTAGGACCACCAACGGATACAAGGATTCAAATTCAAACGTTCAAATTCAACTAACCGTTGTAGAAACCCCTATAAATAGATCACTTCTATCACAAGAAGAAGTGCGGAGTTCTAAGAAATAATTGCATTAAGAAAGATTCTTCTAAAGGGGAAATTGAATCAAAAGAACTCCTGCTACATCGCAAGATCAAGAAATCTTCAAAGTGTTCATATGCATTTAAAGGAAGATCAAGATCAAACATTTGAAGAAAAATAGAGCCTGGGTATATTATATATATCTAGAAGAAGAAGCTAGAATCACAAGTTGAATCATAGTTATTGATTCAAGTCTCAACTTTGATTTCATCGAAGGTTTAAGCTGTGAAACACCAAGAAGGTGTGAAGGATAGTTGAGTGCAGTCAGGAAGACTGTGTTTGTGAAGAGCTGGTGAAGAGGCAATTCAACCCTTCAAGGAACTGTGCAGCAAGCTTAGTTTAAACAACAATCCCACCTGTTGAAGACTGAAGCTGGAAGATTGTGAAGCTAGGGATTAGTTAAGGACAATCAGTGTTTAAATTTACTTTGTGTCTTGTAACTGTAAACTTCAAGAACATAGTGAATTTGGCCTCCTACATCACAGGGGAAGAGAGGACTGACAGGATTACACAACCTGGAACCTCTATAATTTCTGTCTCATTTATTTATTTACTTTACGCATTTATTTACTGCATCTTAGTTTATATAGCACTTGATCACAGACACAGCAAACATAAGAAACCGAGTCATCACAACACTGCATGTTAACTAGACAAACTAATAAACACAAGTTTTTTATAAATGCTTAATTTAATCCGCTGCCAGTTAACTCAGTTAGGCATAAGTCAGTCTTGACTTATACTTAGCTAAGTTAGCTTGTTGGTCCCTTGAAAAGGTTTTGGTTAAGTTTAGAGGGGGGGTGAGTAAACGTAACACTTAAAACTTTTAGAGTTATCAAACTCAGCAATGTCAGGAGCCTGCTCACTGCTCAGTAGTTTGCTGACCACTCAGTAGTCTGCTAACAGTTGATATTACTGGATTTGTTGCAGCGGAATATAATTAGTTTAAGACTTATTACTTGTTGTTAAAAGAATGATACTAAGTATTAGATACTCAGTAGTGTAGATGTGTGAATCAGTTGCTAGTTTCAGTAGGTTGATGTGTTAAGTATACTAAATACAGAAACTAAATGCGTAAAGTAATTAGGCAATTTTATAGTGGTTCTAGGTGGTGTAATCCTGTCACCACTCTTCTCCTGTGATGTTGGAGGAAATTCACTAGAGATCTTTGAGGTTGCGATTACAAAAATCCCTAAGTCATCATCCCAACCAATAACTATGGCTTCACAAACCTAACACTTGAAACAGTAGGATTGCCGCCTCCAACGTATTCCACTGGGTCCTTGAAGGATAGGATTTCCTCTTCACCAGCTCCTCCACACAAACAACGATTCTTGACACCTAAGTGCTTCTCTGTCTTCAAGAGTTTCTTGTAAAATAAAGTTTGAATCAAGTGAATGATTCAAAGACATCGCCTTGATCGTGGATGAAATGATCAAGCGACTTGATGTCTTCAAGTGTGTATACTTGATGTAACTTGATAGCAAAGTTACACTTGAAGATATTTCTTGACCAGTCAATTAAAGCTCTATGTATGTCAGTAGGGTAATTTTCTTGATCAGAAATTTGATAGCTTGAGTAGATTATTTGTTTTTCATCACTTGTATCTGAATCAGGAGTCTTCTATTTATAGGTGAGAATCCTGTGACTTATGTTTGAATTTCAAACATAGCCATTTCAGACTTGTCTTTATCTTGACTTGCTCTCTGTCTCTGTTCATAGTACTGACACTGTCAGTTTTATTTTTGTCAGTTTTTTCAGTCTGTCCACCCTTTGACTTGTATCCATTGGTTAATCCTCTGAATCTTTCCAACGTTCTTTTTTATCTTGGCCATTGATTTTTTGATTATTTCAAGGCTTGTAATCCATCCTTATCCTTTTAATCTTCCAATGTAACCCTTGATTAAATCGAGAAATATACTCAGCAAATATCTGAAGTATAATAGCCTGCTGATGTACACATTTCTCAGCAAGTCTAAGTCTGCTGTGTTTTAACAACACATCAGCTGACTTCTTCTCATCTAACTTTTTATTGTGAAGTTAGAGTACAACATTTTGAACATAACTAAGTTCCAGTCACCACTTAATACATGGAAATTAGACCTTGTACACACGGAGTATGTAATCAGTTTAGGTTATCACAGACTTCCCTAAATTCTGATTCCATATCCTTAACTTTAAATACTAAGTTTCATCCCTTAGCCTTCAATAACTGAGTTTGTACCCTCAGCCTTCAGTCTTCAGCAGGTTCCTAGACACTCTACTGACCTAGCCTTCAATATCTTGCATCCACTGATTTTCTATTGTGGAATCAACCCAAGTATGTAGCTGTTTCCACCATTTCCATGCTTCTGGTAGGGCTACCTAATAGAGTGAACACTGAAGCCCTGTCTCATGTAGGAAAGTTTAAACTCCTCCAGTGAATCCCTTGCTGACTGAGCTCCCAATGTTTGACCTCTTCCAACTCTTCCTCCTCTTCCACCTCTAGAAGAAGCTCTCTTTGACTTGACCCGTGTTTCCCAAAATTTTAGTCCCAAGAAGGAATTGAGTCCTTCCTGAAATCCCATGTCATGATAGGGTCTCTTCTTTCCATAGTATAGGTCTCTTCTTTCCATAGTATAGCTTCTTATATTCTTTCAGGAGGTCATCAGTCATCTGAATCCTGCCAGGTGCAGGTTTCCTGAACTCATTTATTTCATCCTCCCACTTCTTTTTTGCAAAAATCCTTGCTGCTTCCTTTGCTTCTGTTGTAAGTCCCTCTCCCCCCTTATTGACATCATCAATGAACCGGGACAGTAGACCATGAACACTTTCTTGTGTAATCACTAAGTTTGCAAGTTGACCTTCCATTATCCTAGTTGTTGTGTCAACTGCAGTGATCTTTCCTTCAATTGTTTGTTCTAGCAGAGTGATCCTGTTAGTAACCTTAGGATCAAGGACAGCAGGTTGAGGTGCCACAACAGGCTTGGGTGCCTCAGCAAGCTTGTCCAACTTTTGGTGTATTGAAGCAAGCTGTTCATTCAAATTCTTATCTTTGCTTGCTGTGTTGGTCCTTATACCTTTTACATCTCTTAAAAGATCATTATAGCAAATTGAGCAAATGTAATGTTGGAAGAAACTGTCTCAGTAGTTATTCCTCTGTTTTCCACAACATTCATCAAATCTTCAAATTTCTGTTCTTGTCTATTCAGTTGATTCCTTAGCTGTTCAATATCAGTCCTTATAGCTCTCAAATCTTCTAAAACCTATGCTGGTACTGCACCAGCCATACCTCCAGCCATTTGTCCGGTAAAATCATCAGCAGGCTCTTCAACATTATAGTTTGCCCTTGGTATGCTGACAACCATGGCTCTTGTCATGTCCCAATCAGCAGGTTCAGGACCTTCCTCAATCACATCTCCAAAAATCTCTTCTAAAATAGGATCTTGTCCAGGTTGAGGTTCCAAAACATGTGCCTCCTAAAAAATGTGCATGTTGAGGTTCATCAGCAACTCTTCCTCAGCAATTTGGAATTCCTCAGCACTAAAGTCATAGTCCAACATCTGTTCATCCTCATCAACAACAGTCTGCTGACTATCTTTACCTTCAGTGGCCTTAACTTCAGTAGCCTGTACTACAACAGTCTTTTCCATAATGTGTACAGGGGATTCCTCCAATCCCATCAATTGTTCCAACCTTTGTCCCAACACTGTTTGTTGCTCAGTGATTAGGACCCTCTATTCCAACCTGTATTCAGGTGCTGTTTGTAACTCAGCAACCTGAACCACCTCTTCAGCAAAAGTATGAGGAAACACAGCCAAGTTTTCATCTTAAACTCCTTTAGCATCAGCAACCTTTTGTAATTGAACTGCAACTTGTGACAAGGTTTCTTGAGTGTCAAACCACTCCTGATACTGTGCTGAGTCCTCTGAACTTGTATCAGCTTCTTCAAACATAACAACATAAAAAATAATAGATATTCTGGCCTCTCCTAGTGATGTTGCTACAACAAGCTGTCTCTCCAAATCTTCATTATAAGCAGCTCCCAGCTCTTTATTTAACATATCAGTCTGCTGATCCTCAGTAGACTTGGCACCTTTAGCAGGCTGATCTGGTACTTCCTCAGTAGACTCTTGTCCAGTCTTTTCAGTAGATCCTTGCATTGTTGTACCACTGGACTGTCCTGGGAACATGGGATGATAATCATCTGAATCAGATGATGAAGAATCATCACTATTAGGTGTGAACTTAGGATCTTTAAACATAATGTTCTTTTTCTGCTTCCCATCTTCTATAATTGCCATCAGCCTCATCTCCAACAGAGAAGTGTCAATCAATCCAAGTAAAATTTCTACTTCTAACTGTTCAAATGCCCATTCTTCAAAACTAGTCATAGGGTCAGCAGCTGGTTTTTGTCTCTTGTAATAACCAAACTTCCATTCAAATTACTTTTGAACCCTTTTGAAGTCAGGATCCACCCTTTCTTTCTTTGACTTCTTTTATTTCCTTTCATAGGGCATAGTGGGCTTTCTTGGAGTAGGTTGTTCAACTTGTTTTCCCCCAAATGTCTCAACAAGATGAGTCAATGTATCTATAGCAGATACAAATAGGTCAGTAGATTCATCAGGTTGTACATTTGTCCCTACTACCTCCAACTATTCAACACTAGGTTCCCCCTGACTCATATGCACGTCAGCAGGGTCTCTAGCAGTGTGTTCTTCCCCCTGAGTTGTAGCATCCCCAGCAGGGTCTTGAATGTGTTTCAAGAACTTCCATAATGAGACTTAGGTGCAGCAGTGTGTTGTGGTTCTTCAATTTGTTTCTCAACAACAACATTTTCATCATCAGTAGGCTCAACAGCCTCTTCTTCAACTTCTCTTTGGTCCTTCAGGACCCTTAACTCTTTGCCTTTACCATAAACTCTTTTCTTTGCAACCTGTTTCCTTCTTTTTGCAGGTTGCTGCTCAGTTTCAGCAGCTTTTCTTTTTCGTCTATCTTCTTTTTATTGTTCTTTCAAAATCTCAGCATCAATTTTCTTCCTTGTAACTTCAGTAGGCTCAGTAGCCTCAAATTAAACTGGAACTTTAGTAGACTCAGAAGTGTCTACTGATTGCTGTCTTGTCTTCTTAGGCTTTAAAACCTCAGTGATCTTTCTTGTATCACTAGCCTTTCTTTTCTCAACAGCCTTCTTTGGTGCAGCAGTTGTGTAACTTGCTTAGCCTACTCACCGCCATCATTACCATCTCCATCATTATCACTTTCAGTGTCCTCATCATAATCTTCATCATCATCCAAACAAGGAATATGATCATTTATTTCTGGTTTATATCTAGATTTGTTGATCTTTGCGGGTGCAACATCAACAATCTTCAAGTGGGTCAGCATGGCCTATACCATCAAACCCAGGGGCTTGCTCTTGGACTTCCTTGTTCCATCTCTAATCTCAGTCACAACTTTTTTCATAAATTGAACAAAGAATCTGGCCCAATCAAATCTCCTACTCTTGCATATGATTATCAGCATGTCAATCTTTGGTCCAGAGAGAGTATCAAGACTGCCACTAAATCCAAAAATGTTCTTGGCAATTATCTTGCTCAGTAGATTGTACTCCAATCTGATATGCTTCACATTGATATTCAGTATTGATGGTATGGACTTGTTTGTCTTTATAGAATAATCAAATTCCAGTCTTTCTAACTGCATAGATTCAGGATTAGTAGGAGTACCATTTCCAGGTCCAGATCCGAATATCTCCCTCAGCAGATTTGAAGTGATTTGAATCTGCTGACCATTTGTAGTGGTAGTAAATGCCTCTGTATCATCCTTTATCACTATGTTATTCCAGAAATTAACAACATTGGTGTATGAGATGCTGTCTAATATCTGATTTAGAACATCCTCTAGTCCTTCGTATCTCCTTATTCTTCTGACAATGTTGATAGCTAATTCTGTCTTTTGAGCATCAGTAACAAAGCTTCTAACACTTTGGCTTGTTCCAATATGAACATCTCCATTATCCGCCATTGAAGAAAGTTGAAAAATATGAAGAAGAAAGCTTGCAAATCTGTGTTCACTCTATGTATTCTCAGAGAAAATCAATCTGAAACTGTAAGCATTTTTTCTGTGTATGTATGTATATATAAGGAAATGTAGTGGGTGGTAACTGTCATGAAGGTACTGTACACGTACTGTAGCATTTAACCACGATTAAGGTTGGAATAAATGTGATGTTGACATGTGTCCACTAACTTATCCGATAAAGAGTTGTAACCGTTGGATATTGTAACCGCAGTTATAAAGGATAAGAATAATATCCAATTACTGTTGACTTTCATTTAAGTTTGACTGTCTTGTAACGTATACTCCAAAGTGAATTGATCTTGATGGATTTGACTCAAATATTCTTGTGAAATGGCTTAGCAGCCTCCAGACAAATTACTCTGCTGATCCTTAAACACTCTAGTTTTGTCCAACGGATAATACAAGATGAAGTTTAACACCAATGACTGATCTATCAAGTGAGCTCACCCAACAGGACAAAGACCAATCCCCTTGGAAACTTCATTTGCTCAATTGTCCAAACTTAGTCAAGTACATGGAATTGTTGATACCAATGACTATTTTGCCAAGTGAGCTCACCCAACAGGGCAAAGACTAATCCCCTTGGTGAATTCCAGTACACTGCTGATCAATAATATATCAGTCAACTTTTATGATGCCATGTTCAGTTCTTAACTTAGCAAATGTTTCACTATCCAATGGTTTTGTAAATATTTCAGCAAGTTGATCTTCAGTAGGGATGTAAAGAACCACCACATCTTTCTTCTCCACATGATCTCTTATAAAATGATGTCTCACATCAATGTGCTTGGTTCTTGAGTGCAAAACAGGATTTTCAGTGATTGCAATTGCACTAGTGTTGTCACACATTATAGGAATTTCTCTTTCTTCAATTCCATAATCACTTAATTGTTGTCTTAACCATAGTATTTGTGCACATGCTGACTTCCAAAGAAGAATATATTCAAATTTCAAAGAAGTGGAAGTTGATATTGAATTTTGTTTCTTGCTGAACCAGGAAACAAGTATATTTCCCATTAACTGACAGGTTCCTGTGGTGCTTTTTCTATCAATCTTGCATCCTGCATAATCAGAATCTGAGTAGGATATAACTTTGAAGCTTCCATATTTTGAATACCATATTACTACTCCTAAAGTCTCTTTTAGATACTTGAGAATCCTTTTTACTGCAGCTAAGTGACTTTCCTTTGGTTTTGATTGAAATCTTGCACAAACACCTACAACAAATGATATATCAGGTCTGCTGGCAGTGAGGTACAACAGACTGCCTATCATCCTTCTGTATAAAGTCTGATCAACGTATTTTCCTTCTTTATCTTCATCCAATCTGATGTTGGTACTCATAGGGGTTGATACCTTGGTGCTGTTTTCCATGCCAAACTTCTTCAGTAGCTCATTGGTATATTTAGTTTGATGAATGAAGATTCCATCTTTCATTTGTTTGACTTGTAATCCCAAGAAGTAGTTCATCTCTCCCATCATACTCATTTGGAACTTGCTTTTCATGAGATTAGCAAACTTTTCACATAGTAATTCATTTTCAGAGCCAAAAATTATGTCATCAACATAAATCATACCCGACAAGGTCTTTCAGTCCCTTCATTGATTCTGAAAAGAGTCTTGTCAATGGTACCTTTGGTAAAACCATTGTCCACCAAGAATTGAGATAAGGTTTTATACCATGCTATTGGCTCTTGTTTCAATCCATAAAGTGCCTTGTTGAGAATGTACACTTTATATTCTTGATCTTTAACTTCAAAACCAAGAGGTTGCTGAACATAAACTTCTTCCTCTAGAATGCCATTCAAGAATGCACTTTTGACATCCATCTGGTATACTTTGAAGTTTTATAAGCAGCATATGCCAAGAATAATCCTATAGCTTCCAATCTTGCAACTGAGGCATATGTCTTATCAAAATCTATTCCTTCGGCTTGAGAATAGCTTTTTGCCACTAGTCTGGCCTTGTTCCTTACAATGGTACCAGATTCATCCAATTTATTTCTGTATACCCATTTAGTTCCAATTATATTTGCATGACTAGGCCTTTCCAATAGTGTCCAAACTTGGTTTCTTTCAAACTCATTCAATTCTTCTTGCATAGCAATTATCCAATCTGGATCAGCTATAGATTTTTCAACAACTTTAGGCTCCATTTGAGATAGAAAACAAGTAAACATTGCTTCTAATTGTCTTCTAGTCCTTACACCTTGATGTATATTGCCAATTACTTGTTCAGCAAGGTGATCCTTTAACCATTGTAAATCATGATTTGTTTGATTTACAGGAGCTTCATCTTCAGATGAGCTCTCTTTGTTGCTTCAAGAGGGGGTTCAAGCAGATCCTTGAACTGCATCTGTTGTTGCATCAGTAGTGTTACCAGTAGGTTCTTCAACAGGGGCAGAGTCAGAAACTTTTAAGTCGTTTATCTTTTCCAAAACATCAACAAATTCTGGATCAGTAACTTGGAGATTTTCAGCATGTTCTGAAACTTCATCTTCCATTCCAGTGAACTTTAGTTCATCAAATACAACATGTATTGATTCTTCATGTTTCAATGTTCTTTTGTTCAATACCCTGAATGCCTTGCTGACTGAAGAATATCCCAAGAAAATTCCTTCATCTGATTTTGGTTGGAATGTCTTCAATTGCTCCTTATGATTTAAAATAAAACATTTGATTCCAAATGGATGAAAATATGATATGTTTGGTTTTCATCCATTCCATATCTCATAAGGTGTCTTCAACAGCTTCTTGTTAACTGAGGTCCTATTTTGTGTATCGCATGTTGTATTGATTGCTTCAGCCCAATATCTTTCAGGTAGTAATGCTTCACAAATCATAGTCCTCCCTGCTTCTTTCAAGGTCTTGTTTCTTCTCTCAGCAACCCCATTTTGCTGAGGTGTACCAGCATCTGCTAATTGATGCAAAGACACCATTTTGTTCACAATATTCTCTTATGACTTTATTGAGAAACTCAAGACTTTGTCCGACTGATTTTCACTTCACAAACATTTCTCATTTTGCAATCTCTTCAAAAGTTCAGGCATCTTTTCAAGTGTTTCACCTTTCTTATTCATAAATACTACCCAAGTGTATCTAGAATAATCATCCACAACTACCAGAGTGTACTTCTTTCATGTTACACTTGTTGGTGTTACTGGTCCAAACAAATCCATGTGCATCATCTCCAAAATTGTTTTTGTTGATTGCTTAGTCTTTGACTAGAAGCTTGACATTGATGTTTACCTTGCTGACATGCATCACATATAGCATCCTTTTTGAATGTGATCTTAGGCAAACCAATCACCAATTTCTTTTTCACCAATTGATTGATATCATCAAAATTGAGATGATTCAATTTCTTATGCCACAACCAATTTAGTTCAGACTTGGTATGCACAATCAGGCATGTTTCTGGAACAGCAGTAGACCAATCCACAACATACATGTTTTGTTGTCTTTTTCCAGCCAACACAACTTGTTCACCTCTTTCACTAATGACAACACAGTAGCCTTTGTCAAAAGTGACCTTGTAACCCATGTCACAAAATTGTCCAAAGGCTCGATGAGGTTGTAGTCCAGTCCTTCCAAAAATGCAACATTCCTGATAGTTAATCCATTCCTCACCAGTGTTCCATATCCTCTTGTGTATCCTGGTGTGTTCTTGTTGCCAAAATTCACTCTTGGACCATCCTTTGCCACAACATTTGTCAAACAGTGCTTATTCTTTGTCATATGCCTGGAACATCCACTGTCAAAGTACCAGACACGCTACAAAACAAAGTTAATGTATTTAAGGTACCCAAAACTGTTTAGGTCCATAGTGGTCAGTGGTAAGCATGACCCTTGGCAAATTTCCATAAGGCCTTCTTTGAAAAGCATTACACTTTTGTTCATATATGTATCCTACATTTCCATAAAATCTAACATTTGGTTGTGTAGGATTCACATATGCTTTCTGGCCTTTAGGTACATAATACTGTTTGAAGTGATTTCTATTGTTAGAAGCACTAGCATAACCATAAGTTTGCTGTCTGTTGGGATCAGCCCTGTAATATGGAGTCTGCTGAGGTCTTGAATAAGTCCTCTGATGATTCCATTGGTTAGGTTTTGCCCTAGCATTATGATTATGACTATTGTTTCTAGCAGTAGTGACATGAATATTCCAGTCATCATCAGTAGGGAACAATCTACCTTTCCCTCTGAGATAAGTATCCCTAGAATGATTGACATTTTTAGGTTTAGGATTCTTATCCTTGGAATATTTCTGATTTTTGCCTTTTATGGTCCAAAGACTTAGCGTTGTGTCTCGCTAACAAAGAGGTCTAGACGGTCCAACAGTCCTATTCTTGGATTTACCCCTTTTGTTAGGTACTATTGACCTTTCAGGCTTCTGATTTTGCTTTTTTGAAGTCTTCTCAGTAGGCTTTACTGCCTCAGCAACCCTTTTGGGAGTTGGATCTTGTGCGTAAAACAAACTTAGGACTAATTCTAGTACTAGGTTCAATAACTCCATCGATCCACTCTTAGTAGATTGTTGAGTTCCAAATCCAAGGCCGCCTATCACCATAAGGCTTTCCAGATTTGAATGCAAGTGGTGGAACTAGATTGTTCAAATAGATTCAAAGCGACTCATGAATGTACATCGACTTATGTTGATATTGTTCAAAATCTTTTTCCTTTCCTTTGAGAATTCTTAATTCAGCTTTTAACCTTTCAACTTCTTCTTGAAGAGCTTTTTTCACCTTCACAATCTACAACCAGTTGTATTTTCCTTAGTTGATTAAGGATGGCATCCAAAGTTTCTTCATTGTCGAATTTTTAGGATTTGAACCACAAGTAGATTCACAATCACTTTCAAAGGAGTATTTATAAATACAGAGTTGTATACCTCCTCAGTCTCATCCATATTTTCCATCAATGCATAATCATCCATATCAGCAACAAGTGCAATATCATCAAATTCATTCCCTTTTTCTGATTCAACTTCATAGCCTGATTCATCATCAGCAACCATTGCTTTCTTGTCATCTTTGTTGATTCTTGTTCTTCATTAGGTCTGGACAATTAGGTCTGAAATGTCCAGGTTTCTTGCGAAAAGCACGTATAATCGTGTTCTTTTTCTGCTTCAGTCGAATAATGATTTTTGAAGTGTCCTGGTTTCTTGCAATGAAAACACAAATAATCATGATCTTTCTTGGATTCTTCCTTCTTCTTTTCACTTGATTTTTTTGTGAAATTTCTTGGAGAACCGCTTCTTGTTTTCATCATTCTAATCTTCTTGCTCAGTAGGGAAATTTGCTCTTGCATCTCATCCAGTAGATCATCTTGACCACCTGATGATTCTTCTTTATGTGCGTGATCAATGCAAAGAGTCTTTGGTTCTTCCTTTTCAGTCTCAAGAACAAGTTTCTTACTGAATTCATATGCCTTGAGATCTGAAAACAATTTGAAGGTGTCTTCTTCATGTAGACTCCTGGATTCTTCTATGGATGTAACTTTCATCTCCCAAACCTCCTTTGCAGGTAGGGCTTCTAAGATTCTTGTATTGATCTCTTCTTTTGTATAGATCACATTCAGTAGAGTGAGTTCATCCATGATAGCATTGAATCTTGACTCCATTTGCTCAATGGTTTCATTTGATTTCATCTTGAAATCTTGGAACTTTCTTTTGGCTACAATCACTTTGTTTTTCTTTACAGCATCAGTGCCTTCACATATAAGTTGTAATTTATCCCAAAGTTCCTTTTCTGTTTTGCAATCCTTCACTTTCATGTATATATTGCTATCCAAGGTTCTGTATATGATATTGTTGGACTTATTTTAAGTTTTAGTGATGAGTGCCAGACTAGCTGTTATAGAGCAAAGGAAAAAAGATGTCTAGATCAAATGTATAGGCTTATTAGAGTTTGATCTTGTATAGGTTTGATCAAACAAGCATCAGAAATAGTCACCGTGACTTTCATCAAGAGACTGTCTATATCAAGAGGGTACCCGAGTCGATGAGACTAGTTTAGGAACCTCTTTGAAGATCAAGGCTAAGGGCTCAAACACAGTTATTTAAGGCTAAGGGATCAAAATTAGTATTTAAACTCAAGGATATGGAATCAGAATTTAGGAAAGTCTGTGATGACCTAAACTGATTACATATACCTTGTGTACAAGGTCTTAGTTCCACAAGTTAAATGGTGATTGGAACTTAGTTATATTCAAAATGGTGTAATCTAACTTCATAATGAAAAGTTAGATATAATAGAAGTCAGCTGAAGTGTTTTTATAAACACAGCAACTTTGGAACAGCTGACTGATATGCATTTCAGCAGATTTACATTCACAGGAACCTGCTGATATATATTTCGAATTATTCAAAGGTTACATTGAAAGAAGACAAGAATAAGGATAGATAACAACCTCTGATTTTATCAAATAAATCAATGGTTAAGATTAAAGGGACGTTGGAAATAAATAGAGCTTTATCCAATGGATATAAGTCAAAGGGTGGATAGACTGAAAATTGTCAAAAAGCAATCTGACAGTGTCAGTACTATGTACAGGGACAGAATGCAAGTCAAGAAAAGGACAAGTCTGAAATGTCTATGTTTGAATTTCAAACATAAGTCACAAGGATTCCTACCTATAAATAGAGGACTCCTAATTCAGATACAAGTGATGAAAATTAAGGATCTATCTTGAGCTATCAGATTTCAATCTATTAAACACCATGCTGACCCTACTGAACTTAAAGCTACTGATCCAGTAAATTTCTTCAAGTGTAATCTGCTATCAAGCTACATCATGTTTACACACTTGAAGACCTCAAGCTGCTGATCAGATCATCCTGATCAAGCTGCTGAAAGATGAATCACTTACTTGATTCAAACTTTCTTTTATAAGAAATCTGCTGAAAACAGTGAAGAATCTTTGGGGTGTCAAGGACTGTTGTTTGTGGTGGAGCTGGTGAAGAGGCAATCCTACCCTTGAAGGACCAGTGGAAGACTTTGGAGCAGCAATCCTACCTGTTCCAAGTGTTCAGTTTGTGAAGCCATAGTTATTGGTGAAGGACAAACAACTTAGGGATTTTTGTAACTGCTACCTCAAGGATCTCTAGTGAATTACCTCCAACATCACAGGAGAAGAGTGGACTGACAGGATTACACCACCTGGAACCACTATAAAAATTGCCTACATACTTTCTGCATTTATATTCTGCATTAGTACATTTAGCACATCAATCTACTGAACTAGCAACTAAATCACACACATACACTACTGAGTATCTAATACTTGGTATCATATTTTAACAACAAGAAATAAGGCTTAATTTAAATATATTCTGCTGCAACAAATTTAGTAGAGTCAATAGTCACAGACTCTCGAGTGTCGCAGACTCATCGAGCTATCAAGCCAGTTACTTAACCAAAGCCTTTTCAAGGGACCAACAATTGGTATCGAGCACCGCTCGCTCAAGTAATCCTACTTGTTGTGCTTGTGAAAATACTTTGAAAACTTTTTCAAGTTTCTGATTTTCAAAGCTTTGCATCATGGATAACAACCAGTATGCTAGAACAATGTTGATGTGTTCCTTAGATCGTTTTGATGAGTATAAACGTCGTATGCAGGCTTATCTAGCTGCAACACATTATGAGATGATGGATGTGCTGACTGATGGACCAATGGAAATCACAAAAGCTATAACCGTGGATAATGAAACTCAGTACATTCCAAAGCCAAAAAGAGAATGGACTGTTGAATATAGAAAAAGAGCAAAGCTCAACAACATTGCAATTGATATCATATACAAAAATTTGGATAGCAATATGTACATGAAGGTGAAAGATTGCAAGACTGCAAAAGAACTTTGGGATAAGTTGCAATTAATCTGTGAAGGCACTGATGCTATCAATAAGAATAAGATTAGTGTGGCAAAAAAGAAGTTTCAGGAGTTCAAAATGAAACCAAATGAAACTATTGAACAAATGGAGTCAAGATTCAATGTAATCATGGATGAACTCACCCTACTGAGTGTGAAGTACTCACAAGAAGAAATCAATTCAAAAATCTTAGAAGCATTACCTGCAAAAGAAGTTTGGGAGATGAAGGTGACTGCCATAGAAGAAATGTGAAGTCTATATGAAGAGGACACCTTCAAATTTTTCTCAGATCTCAAGGCATATGAATTCAGTAAGAAAATTGTACCTGAGACTGAAAAAGAAGAACAAAAAACCACTGCATTGGCTGTGCACATCAAGAAGAAACATCAGGAGCTCAATATGATCTACTGGATGAGATGCAAGAGCAAATTGGCCTACTGAGCAAGAAAATCAGAATGATGAAAACTGGAAAGGTTTCTCCTAGGAATTTCACAAAGAAATTTAGTGAAAAGAAGAAGGAGGAATCCAAGAAAGACAATGATTACATGTGTTATCATTGCAAGAAACCAGGACACTTCAAACCAGACTGTCCTGAACTAAAACAGAAAAAGGAACGTGATTATCTTTCCTTCAATTGCATGAAGCCTGGACATTTCAGACCTGATTGTCCAGACCTACTGAAGAGCAAAAGCCAACAAAGAAGATCTGGCAAGAAAGCTATGGTTGCTAAAGATGAATCAGGATATGAAGTAGAATCAGAAAAAGGAAATGAATCTGATGATACTGCACTTGTTGCTGATATGGATGATTATGCTTTGATGGCAAATATGGATGAAACAGAGGAGGTATACAATTCTGTATCTATTAAAACTCCTGCTGGAAGTGATTGTGAATCAACTTGTGGTTCAAATCCAAAAAATTCTGACAATAAAGAAACTTTGGATGCCATCCTTAATCAACTGAGGATAATACAATCTGGTTATGAGATTTTGAAGGCTGAAAAAGAAGCTCTTCAAATAGAAGTTGAAAGATTAAAAGCTGAATTAAGAATTCTCAAAGGAAAGGAAAAAGAAGTTGGATGAGAATCAAAGATAAGTCCGATGTACATTCATGAGTCATGTATCTGGCCGAACAATCTTCTTCCTCCACTGCATTCAAATCTGGAAAGCCTTATGGTGATAGAACAGGCCATGGATTTGGAACTCAACAATCTAATAAGAGTGGATCCAGAAGGTCATCAACCTAGTACCGTAATGGTCTTAAATTTGTACCTGCACAAGATCAACTCCCAAAAGGTTACCGAGGCAAGAAAGCTTCATCGAGAAGACTTCAAGGAAGCAAAATCGAAAGTCAAAAAGGTCAACAACACCAAACAAAAAGAACAAATCCAAAAATAGGATCATTGTATTTTCTAGACTCACTGATATAGCACACTGCTACCAAGTCTCATGGACCACAAAAGGGTAAAAATCGAGATATTCCAAGGATAAGAATCCTAAACCTAAAAATGTCAATCATTCAAGGATACTTATCTCGGGGAAAGGTAGACTGCTCCCTACCGATGATGATTGGAATATTCTCGCTTCACTCGCTAGAAACAACAGATATAACCATACCGCTAGTAAAAACCTCAAAGAATGGAATCAATAGAGGACTCAAAGCAGAGGACTTATATAAGACCTCAAGAGAGACCTCGAACAGACTCCATAGTAGAGTGTATCGCTCCTAACAGACAAAGAAACCTATGGTTATACTAGTGCTTCTAACAAAAGAAATCACTCCAAACAACACTATATACCAAAAAGGCCAGAAAGCATATGTGAGTCCTACACAACAAAATGTTAAACCTTATGGATGTATGGAATACATGTATGAACAAAAGTATGATACCATTCAAAGAAGATGTTATGGATATTTGCCAAGGGTCATGCTTACCACTGACCTTTATGGACACAAACAGTTTTGGGTACCTAAAATTAACTTTGTTTTGTAGGGTGTCTGGTACTTTGACAGTGGATGTTCCAGACATATGATAAAGAATAAGACCTATTTGTCAAACTATGTGACAAAGGATGGTCCAAGAGTGAATTTTGGCAACAAGAACACACAAGGATACACAAGAGGATATGGCACACTTGTGAGAAATGGATTAACAATCGAATGTTGCATATGTGGAAGGACTGGACTACAACCCATCGAGCAATCGGGACAGTTTTGTGACATGGGTTACAAGGTCACTTTTGACAAAAACACCTGTATTGTCATTAGTGAAATAGGTGATCAAGTTGTGTTAGCTGTAAGAAGACAACAAAACTTGTATGTTATGGATTGGTCTACTGCTGTTCCAGAGACATGCCTGATTGTGCATACCAAGTCAGAACTTAATTGGCTATGGCATAAGAAGTTGAATCATCTAAATTTTGATTATATCAATCAGTTGGTGAAGAAGAAACTGGTGTTTGGTTTACCTGAGATCACATTCAAGAAGGATGCTATATGTGATGCTTGTCAACAAGGTAAACAAACAAAATCAAGCTTCAAGTCAAAAACAAAGCAGTCAACAAAAAGAGTTTTGGAGCTGATGCACATGGATCTATTTCGGCCAGTAACACCAACAAGTGTAACAGGAAATAAGTACACTCAGGTAGTTGTGGATGATTATTCAAGATACACTTGGGTAGTATTCATGAACAAGAAAAGTGAAACACTTCACAAGATGCCTGAACTTTGGAAGAGATTGCAAAATGAGAAAAGTTTGAGAGTAGTGAAGATCAGATCAGATAAGGGTACTGAATTTCTCAACAAAGTTATAAGAGAATATTATGAGCAAAATGGTGTACTACATCAACTTGCTGCTGCTGGTACACCTCAGCAAAATAGGGTTGCTGAAAGAAGAAACAGAACTTTAAAAGAAGCAGGAAGAACTATGATTTGTGAAGCATTATTACCTCGAAGATATTGGGTCAAGGCAGATTAATACAACATGCTATACACAAAATAGAACCTCAAGTGAACAAGAAGTCACAAGACACCTTATGAGATTTGGAATGGAAGGAAACCTAATATATCTTACTTTCATCCATTTGGAAGCAAATGTTTTATTCTAAATCATAAGGAACAATCAAGACCTTCCAACCAAAATCGATGAAGGAATCTTCTTGGGATATTCTTCATCAAAGAAAGCATTGTGGTAATCGAACAAAAGGACACTAAAACATGAAGAGACAATACATGTTGTATTTGATGAACCTAAGTTCACTGGAATGGAAGATGAAGATTCAGAACCTGCTGAGAATCAACAAGTCACTGATCCAGAATGTGTTGATGTTTTGGAAAGATTTAATGTCTTAAAGGTTTCTGACTCTGCTCCTGCTGAACACCCTGCTGATAACACTACTGATGCAACAACTGAAGCAGTTCAAGGATCTGCTGAACCCCTTGCTGAAGCAACAGCAGACCCTATTGAAGATGATGTTCCTCAGAATCAAACTAACCAAAATCCATAATGGTTAAGGGATCACCCTGTTGTACAAGTTATTGGAAATATACAGCAAGGTGTAAGGACTAGAAGACAATTAGAAGCAATGTTTACATGTTTTCTATCTCAAATGGAACCTAAAGTTGTTGAAGAAGCAATATCAGATCCAGATTGGATAATTGCTATGCAAGAAGAATTGAATGAATTTGAAAGAAATCAAGTTTGGACACTAGTAGAAAGACCTAATCATGCAAATATAATTGGTACAAAATGGGTATACAGGAACAAATTGGATGAATCTGGTACCATTGTATGGAATAAGGCCAGACTAGTAGAAAAAGGCTATTCTCAAGCAAAAGGAATAGATTTCGATGAAACATATGCCCATGTTTCAAGATTGGAAGCTATAAGACTATTCTTGGCATATGCTGCTTATAAAAACTTCAAAGTATATCAGATGGATGTCAAAAGTGCATTTTTGAATGGTATTATGGAAGAGGAGGTCTATGTTCAGCAACCTCCTGGTTTTGAAGTTAAAGATCAAGAAGATAAAGTGTATAGACTCAATAAAGCACTTTATGGTTTGAAACAAGCACCAAGAGCATGGTATGAGACCCTATCTCAATTCTTGGTGGCAATGGCTTTACCAAAGGTACCATTGACAAGACTCTTTTCGTAATCAATGAAGGAGACAAAGACCTGCCGGGATGCATTTATGTTGATGACATAATTTTTGGTTCTGAAAATGAATTGTTATGTGAGAAGTTTGCTAATCTCATGAAAAGTTAATTCCAGATGAGTATGATGGGAGAAATGAACTACTTTTTGGGTTTGCAAGTCAAACAAATGAAAGATGGCATCTTCATTCATCAAACCAAGTACAGCAAGGAGCGGCTGAAGAAATTTGGTATGGAAAATTGCACCAACGTATCAACTCCTATGAGTACAAACATAAGATTGGATGAAGACAAATAAGGCAAAGATGTTGATCAGACTTTATACAGAATGATGATAGGCAGTCTGCTGTACCTTACTGCCAGTAGACCTGATATATCCTTTGCTGTAGGTGTTTGTGCAAGATTTCAATTGAAGACGTAGATCAAGTGAAATTAAAATACTTGACCACCAAAACTAATACTAGCAAGAGGACTAGGTCCATCTTAGTATAGCTATAGTGAATCAAGGTCGATCCCACAGGGAACCAATTGTGGGTCAGTTATATACAAACAATTAATCATTCATGTCAAGGACACAAAGGCAGTCTACGACCAACGAAAGACAAGAAAAGATAAACGACACGACTCGACACAACACATAAACAACGTAATTAACCTCCCCAATTATTAAGTTATCGTTTGGATCTAGAGATTCTATATAATTAAGCTAGACTCGACAACTATTAATCCGATCCGTATTTCTTTTATATTGGCTACGGGAGTCATTCCTTAAACTAGATCTAGCTCTGGGTAGGCCATCCAGATCACTATGCTACATCACGTGACTTCGCTTTTTCGGCCTCCATCTCATATGACTTGCACGCTTACAAAACTAGGGATGCCGATATTAACCGTATTCCTCACCTAGGCAACATTCCTTTGTTCAGCGCATTTCCTAGACGATCGCATCGATCCTCTCCCCATTAACAATTACCTGGACGGTCTCATGTTAATCTACGATTGACGTATAACTAGGTGTCGACAATTCCCAAATACGTAATGTATCTAGATCTCACCGAAAGTCC
This sequence comes from Gentiana macrophylla, assembly GCA_026214975.1. Classification (NCBI taxonomy): domain Eukaryota; kingdom Viridiplantae; phylum Streptophyta; class Magnoliopsida; order Gentianales; family Gentianaceae; genus Gentiana; species Gentiana macrophylla. Next base: position 60,688,008 of record CM047811.1, read on the forward strand.
CGGAAGATCAATTCATGAGCCGACCTAGAGCCCTATATTGGTATTTCCTAATCATACTCTAATTAAAACAGACGAGCAACGTAGTCGTAGCCATACCTACTAAGATAAGAAATTCTAGGTGGACAATCACACCATAAAAGACGTGGCTAGATTGACGCGCGAAAACCTAAATCTTAGCGCTTCTCTATACTTATCGGATAAAATAGAGACTCATAAAGCAATTATATAGATCTACTAAAAACACGGTTGTCGATCATACCAAAGTCATCTATAGGTCACCGGATGACAGATCCGGCGTGTGGATCCTTATAGACAAGGAATCCCCACGCCTCATATCGTATCCTTAGATCTACATCGCTCGGTGAAGAAACGAACAACCTCAAATGATAAACAATAATTGGGAGATTAATTACAAAGAACTAAGAACAAATAAATACAAGAACTTACATTATTGCGTAACTTGCATAATAACCGCTTCTTAAGAAAAACTCGAGGATTTTATTATAAACCGAGAAGTGTATATGGTCGTGTAGAGTGTGTGTATGGCGTGTATAACATGCTTTTATTTATAGGGTTCAAGCTAATTAAGAGATATACTTCAAAATATCAAAACAAATAAGAGATAACTCTCGGCCGATCTCAAAATCAAGATGCGCCCCCTCTTTCATGCGTGTCCATTGGCGCCAACTTGGATTGGCTTACTCCTCTTTTCGTGCTTATCCGATCTCTATCTTGAATTTCCTTTGATTTATCTTGAGATTTAATTCTTCCATTTGTATTTATCCTCCAAAATTTATCTCAATCTACAAAATAAATATTTATCCCAAAATAAATCATATTTAAATATAACGGATAAATATTAAATAAAAACGGATAAATACCGATTTATATAATAAAAACGGATAAACACCAAATTATATCTTATAAATGGATAAATACCAAATTATAAAATATAAATCACATAACATTAAATAATCAATATAACACGTGATTTAACTATAAAATATATATTATTAATCTCGATTTAAGGTCAACGTTGATGACTTTTACGGGTACAATTTGACCGTCATCAACTACCCCCTTAGACTTTGATCGTCCTGAACAAAGCATCAATAAGTCATTCCCCAAGACAACATTTTCCATGGTCAAGTCATATTTACATAAGAAACTCGAGTCAACTCATACCATTCATGCTCATAAGATATTCATTATTCACTACTCGCTATGAATCGAAGTGATGTGTGCATGTGCATTTGATTTTATTTATTCGTGGCAAGATTAAAGTTTATGCTAACTTCATGAGTCTCAACCTACCAACATCAAGATTCCCACTTCTTAAGCCTCATGAATGGGTAAAGACATGGTGCAATAAGCAAGAGCGTTATCTAAGAGGTTTTGGACTTGGAGACCGAGAAAATACTCAAGCCTCTAAAAATTTGAATTTTTCGCATTTCCGTAGTTTCAAGCTTTAACACCTCTCAAGAAAGAAACTTGCTTTAAAAGTAATGTATGCATTGCAAGAATCCATCTCTCACGGATTAGTGGAAGCATTGAGTATTACCACAAGCGCGGGGCTACTTTGGTAATGTTACTAAAAGCCCAATGTTTAACGCATTGTCGAAACACAGATTATTCTCAAGCTTATTACTCCGCTTTGATGGCCGAAGATAGAATACATCAAATGAGATAAATATTGACACTAGGTCTGCATAACCAATCATCTACGCAATGTACACATAATTCTTCTCAGTTATTATGATTTGTGCGGTATTCGTCGATTCAAATCGAGTAATCGAATAATAAATAACTACTTGCAACAATCGGCATGAATATCCTTAAATTTACATTCACATAAGTATAAAATGGTCACGTACTCATGCAACTTGGTTCCTTTCCTATCAATTCTTAGCTAGGAACTCACAATTCTAAGGGTACGAGATAAATAATATGGCAATTATTCAAATTTTTCAATTTTTCACCGTTTCATTCAATTTTCAATTATAACATATCATAGCTAAGTCTCCTACCCCCCACTTAAACCTGTCATTGTCCCCAATGACAAAGAAAAATGAGAATTTAAGAAAAAGACTTAGCTCTGGAAACGGCTTTCAAGTAGATGCAGAACATCGGAGTAATCTAAGCACGTCATAGAGAAGCAAATGAAAACCTGTTGAAGCAAACCAAACAGAAACTCCATGAAACCGTTAATGACATGTCAATGGAAGTTATAAAATAATGTGGCAGTAATTAGATATAAAATATCCGAAAACAAATTAAGCCACTTTATTCCATACAACCAATGACAAGGAAAACCAAAGAGTTAAAACTACTCGTTCAGACGCAAAAATAAAAATACTAAATAGAAAGAAAGATAAACAAGCAACTAAAGGTGGTAATCTTCATCTATAACTCCATCGCTTAAATATTCTTAAAACCGGGTGAAGAAGACAAAGATTAAAAAGCATTACCCCATGTGTGAAAACACGAGGTTTACCGGATTGATAAGCTATTGAATCCAGCGTAAAAGAGAAACTTGGTAAGGTATAACAGATTGGATGTGACCTATAGGCTATAGATGTAATCAGATACTGAGCGAAGACTCTTCACGCTGGGATTGGATATCAACAACTTAGGGAGATGTAGCTTTTCCTTGAAATTACTAATAACCCAAGGTATCACGTAAGAGTCATCACCGTCATCAACAAGGTCGGATCGGTGTGATATTTTAGAACAAAACTCATCATATATATGCCGGAAGGGTCAGACAAAAGTGTGAAAATTAAAATCTTCCGGTAGAAAGAGAAGTTGTATTTTGATCAAACCAAAAAATTTTAAAATTGAGCTAGAGTCAGAGCTACACGTACCCCAGCTAGGATCATGAAAACCAAAATGATAAAAGATAAACATTAAAACTTAGCAATGTTTCAAAATCCGAAACACAAAGGTATTTTGTAAACAAAATGGAGGTTTAGAGTACGATGGGTTTAGAAAAAGATATACAAGGATGGTAAGAAAAGATAAAGGGTGGGTAAGAAATTGTGTGTTGGGTGGGTATTGGTTAAGGGATTGGGTAGGGTGGGAGAGTGAAATAGATTGAAAGAAACAGAGGAGATGAAAGACTGGTTAGAAATGTGAACTGTGAGGCAGATTGGTGAGAGAATAGAAAGGTTGAAGGGTGAAAAAGGTACAAAGGAAAGGATAAGGGTAGTTGCAGAACGAATTGCACACAACTTTGGATTTTCACATGGATCGCCATTCTAAAAAGTTTTGGGAGTTGACCAAAATTGTTCTTGTTCGCACCAATCATTCTCTGTTACATTTTCAATAATTCTCAAGCTCTCTCAATGCTTTCATCTTCAGGTTGATTGCTAAATTTCCTTTTCTTTAGCAATTTCTCGACTCTCCTAAGAAACTCTATTTCACGTGGCTTATATTGAGTAAAAAAGTTTGGCACATCCTTAGCCCAATGGCCATCGGAACACGGCAAAATAAAAAACCTCAACATATGTCACGTTACTCTTATTGGACTCAAAGAAAACAAAACCTAAAATCCTAAAAAGAAATCCTAAGGGTTTTAAAGAAGTAGTTCTGAGTTTAAAGTCCTCGGCTCGACTTTCCAAAAAGTTATCCTTGTCAGTCATCCTTCATAGCTCGCCAGACTTTAACCCTTTGAGCACTATAAGAGGTGGGCTCATCACTTTTGTGGGGTAATACCCTTCCCTTGGTTGTGAGACCTAGGAAACGACATCTATCCATACCATTTATAAAAAGCTCTTACCTCGGCTCTCGTTTTAAGAACTAGTGAATTCTAAGAAGATTTAGTCATAGGGACCCATTTTAATCACATCCTCTATAATGCTGCTTCATTATGCTCTCTCAAAACTCAACGTCTTCTTTAGATTGCAAATGCTTAACTACACAAATTGTTGCTCCCGTGGCCACTAGAAGCAATCTCATACATAGGACAATGAGATTTTGACAGAACTACGAGGAACTCTTTATTCACTGCTTCCTTCAACAACTACATGTTTCCCTACACCCTCTAGATGAGACAGATTTGGGGGCAGAACCTTCGGCACTAATAAAATTAGTCTTACAAACCAACTCCGGGCTAAGATTCTAATTCAGGTTCATGTAAAGACTAACTTATGTTCAAAAAACCAAAAGATAGTAAAACACAAGCAAAAAAAGGTAGTACCTTGCCTTCAACATTGTACCACGAATAATTTGAACCTTTTAATATTTATTTTCTCGGAGCCATCTTGTTGCTTTAAAGGTGTTGCTTCCATTTCTTTTCCCATCGTAGATTCGTAGCTCCACATGTCATTTGGGTTATTTTCGGCGCCATGATGAAAAATTCGACTCGGATTATTGCTTCCCTGGTTTCTGCAAACAGAAGAAAAACAAAATGGACCGTAGACTGATTTTAACATGGTTTCCCATGCTGCTATCAGACCTACGGATTAAACATACGGAGGTAAATAGACACGTGAAATTCCATAAAACAGAACCAGGCTCGCTGGCGGAGAGGCGATCACGCTGGGGAGCGAAGCCACCGCTCCAGATTCGGAATTTTTACACAGAGCAGACAACCAGAGGGACTCAAAAACATAAAAACAGACTCTAAAAGAGAAAACTCGACATGAATAAAAAAAATTTTATATATAAAATTGACCGTTGGTTCCCCGGCAACGGCGCCAAAAACTTGATGACGTAGATAAAGTGAAATTAAAATATTTGACCACCAAAACTAATACTAGCAAGAGGACTAAGTCCATCGTAGTATAGCTATAGTGAATCAAGGTCGATCCCACAGGGAACCAATTGTGGGTCAGTTATATACAAACAATTAATCATTCATGTCAATGACACAAAGGCAGTCTACGACCAACGAAAGACAAGAAAAGATAAACGACACGAGTCGACACAACACATAAACAACGTAATTAACCTCCCCAATTATTAAGTTATCGTTTGGATCTAGAGATTCTATATAATTAAGCTAGACTCGACAATTACTAATCCGATCCGTATTTCTTTTATATTGGCTACGGGAGTCATCCCATAAACTAGATTTGGCTCCGGGTAGGCCATCCAGATCACTATGCTACATCACGTGACTTCGCTTTTTCGGCCTCCATCTCATATGACTTGCACGCTTACAAAACTAGGGATGCCGATATTAACCGTATTCCTCACCTAGGCAACATTCCTTTGTTCAGCGCATTTCCTGAGACGATCGCATCGATCTCGTCCCCATTAACAATTACCTGGACGGTCTCATGTTAATCGACGATTTACGTATAACTAGGTGTCGACAATTCCCAAATACAGAACATATCTAGATCTCGCTGAAAGTCCCGGAAGATCAATTCATGAGCCGACCTAGGAGCCCTATATTGGTATTTCCTACTCATACGCTAATTAAAACAGACGAGCAACGTAGCCGTAGCCATACCTACTAAGATAAGAAATTCTAGGTGGACAATCACACCATAAAGACGTGGCTAGATTGACGCGGCGAAAACCTAAATCTTAGCGTTTCTCTATACTTATCGGATAAAATAGAGACTCATAAAGCAATTATATAGATCTACTAAAAACACGATTGCCGATCATACCAAAGTCATCTATAGGTCACCGGATGACAGATCTGGGCGTGTGAATCCTTATAGACAAGGAATCCCCACTGCCTCATATCGTATCCTTAGATCTACATCGTTCGGTGAAGAACGAACAACCTCAAATGATAAACAATAATTGGGAGATTAATTACAAAGAACTAAGAACAAATAAATACAAGAACTTACATTATTGCAGAACTTGCATAATAACTGCTCTTAAGAAAAACCGAGGATTTTATTATAAACTGAGAAGTGTATATGGTCGTGTAGAGTGTGTATGGCGTGTATAACATGCTTTTATTTATAGGGGTTCAAGCTAATTAAGAGATATACTTCAAAATATCAAAACAAATAAGAGATAACTCTCGGCCGATCTCAAAATCAAGATGCGCCTCCCCCCCCCTTCTTTCATGCGTGTCCATTGGCGCCAACTTGGATTGGCTTACTCCTCTTTTCGTGCTTATCCGATCTCTATCTTGAATTTCCTTTGATTTATCTTGAGATTTAATTCTTCCATTTGTATTTATCCTCCAAAATTTATCTCAATCTACAAAATAAATATTTATCCCAAAATAAATCATATTTAAATAAAACGGATAAATATAAAAAAAAACGGATAAATACCGATTTATATAATAAAAACGGATAAACACCAAATTATATCTTATAAATGGATAAATACCAAATTATATAATATAAATCACATAACATTAAATAATCAATATAACACGTGATTTAACTATAAAATATATATTATTAATCTCGATTTAAGGTCAACGTTGATGACTTTTACGGGTACAATTTGACCGTCATCAACTACCCCCCACTTAGACTTTGATCGTCCCGAAGAAAGCATCAATAAGTCATTCCCCAAGACAACATTTTCCATGGTCAAGTCATACTTACATAAGAAACTCGAGTCAACTCATACCATTCATGCTCATAGGATATTCATTATTCACTACTCGCTATGAATCGAAGTGATGTGTGCATGTGCATTTGATTTTATTTATTCGTGGCAAGATTAAAGTTTATGCTAACTTCGCAGTCTCAACCTACCAACATCAGCATTCCCACTTCTTAAGCCTCGCAATGGGTAAAGACATGGTGCAATAAGCAAGAGCGTTATCTAAGAGGTTTTTGGACTTGGAGACCGAGAAAAATACTCGAAGCCTCTAAAAAAATTGAATTTTTTCGCATTTCCGTAGTTTCAAGCTTTAACACCTCTCAAGAAAGAAACTTGCTTTAAAAGTAAAGAATGCATTGTAGGAATCCTTCTCTCACGGATTAGTGGAAGCATTGAATATTACCACAAGCGCGGGGCTACTTTGGTAATGTTACTACAAGCCCAGTGTTTAACGCATTGTCGAAACACAGATTATTCTCAAGCTTATTACTCCGCTTTGATGGCCAGAAGATAGGAATACATCAGCAGATAAATATTGACACTAGGTCTGCATAACCAATCATCTACGCAATGTACACATAATTCTTCTCAGTTATTATGATTTGTGCGGTATTCGTCGATTCAAATCGAGTAATCGAATAATAAATAACTACTTGCAACAATCGGCATGAATATCCTTAAATTTACATTCACATAAGTATAAAATGATCACGTACTCATGCAACTTGGTTCCTTTCCTATCAATTCTTAGCTAGGAACTCACAATTCTAAGGGTACGAGATAAATAATATGGCATTTATTCAATTTTTTCAATTTTTCACCGTTTCATTCAATTTTCAATTATAACATATCATAGCTAAGTCTCCTACCCCCCACTTAAACATGTCATTGTCCCCAATGACAAAGAAAAATGAGAATTTAAGAAAAAGACTTAGCTCTGGAAACGGCTTCCAAGTAGATGCAGAACATCGGAGTAATGTAAGCACGTCATAGAGAAGCAAATGAAAACCTGTTGAAGCAAACCAAACAGAAACTCCACGAAACCGTTAATGACATGTCAATGGAAGTTATAAAATAATGTGGCAGTAATTAGATATAAAATATCCGAAAACAAATTAAGCCACTTTATTCCATACAACCAATGACAAGGAAAACAAAAGAGTTAAAACTACTCGTTCAGACGCAAAAATAAATATACTAAATAGAAAGAAAGATAAACAAGCAACTAAAGGTGGTAATCTTCATCTATAACTCCATCGCTTAAATATTCTTAAAACCGGGTGGAGAAGACAAAGATTAAAAAGCATTACCCCATGTGTGAAAACACGAGGTTTACCGGATTGATAAGCTATTGAATCCAGCGTAAAAGAGAAACTTGGTAAGGTATAACAGATTGGATGTGACCTATAGGCTATAGATGTAATCAGATACTGAGCGCAGACTCTTCACGCTGGGATTGGATATCAACAACTTAGGGAGATGTAGCTTTTCCTTGAAATTACTAATAACCCAATGTATCACGTAAGAGTCATCACCGTCATCAACAAGGTCGGATCGGTGTGATATTTCAGAACAAAACTCATCATATATATGCCGGAAGGGTCAGAAAAAAGTGTGAAAATTAAAATCTTCCTGTAGAAAGAGAAGTTGTATTTTGATCAAACCAAAAACTTTTAAAATTGAGCTAGGGTCAGAGCTACACGTGCCCCAGCTAGGATCATGAAAATCAAAATGATAAAAGATAAACATTAAAACTTAGCAATGTTTCAAAATCCGCAACACAAAGGTATTTTGTAAACAAAATGGAGGTTTATAGTACGATGGGTTTAGAAAAAGATATACAAGGATGGTAAGAAAAGATAAAGGGTGGGTAAGAAATTGTGTGTTGGGTGGGTATTGGTTAAGGGATTGGGTAGGGTGGGAGAGTGAAATAGATTGAAAGAAACATAGGAGATGAAAGACTGGTTAGAAATGTGAACTGTGAGGCAGATTGGTGAGAGAATAGAATTGTTGAAGGGTGAAAAAGGTACAAAGGAAAGGATAAGGGTAGTTGCAGAACGAATTGCACACAACTTTGGATTTTCACATGGATCGCCATTCTAAAAGTTTTGGGAGTTGACCAAAATTGTTCTTGTTCGCACCAATCATTCTCTCACACATTTTCATAATTCTCAAGCTCTCTCAATGCTTTCATCTTCAGTTGATTGCCAAATTTCCTTTTCTTTAGCAATTTCTCGACTCTCCTAAGAAACTCTATTTCACGTGGCCTATATTGAGTAAAAAAGTTTTGCACATCCTTAGCCCAATGGCCATCGGAACACGGAAAAATAAAAAACCTCAACATATGTCACGTTACTCTTATTGCACTCAAAGAAAACAAAACCTAAAATCCTAAAAAGAAAACCTAAGGGTTTTAAAGAAGTAGTTCTGAGTTTAAAGTCCTCAGCTCGACTTTCCAAAAAGTTATCCTTGTCAGTCATCCTTCATAGCTCGCTTGGACTTTAACCCTTTGAGCACTATAAAGAGGTGGGCTCATCACTTTTGTGGGGTAATACCCTTCCCTTGGTTGTGAGACCTAGGAAACGACATCTATCCATACCATTTATACAAAGCTCTTACCTCGGCTCTCGTTTTAGGAACTGGTGAATCTAAGAAGATTTAGTCCTAGGGACCCATTTTAATCACATCCTCTATAATGCTGCTTCATTATGGTCTCTCAAAACTCAACGTCTTCTTTAGATTGCAAATGCTTAACTACACAAATTGTTGCTCCCGTGGCCACTAGAAGCAATCTCATACATAGGACAATGAGATTTTGACAGAACTACGAGGAACTCTTTATTCACTGCTTCCTTCAACAACTACATGTTTCCCTACACTCTCTAGATGAGACAGATTTGGGGGCAGAACCTTCGGCACTAATAAAATTAGTCTTACAAACCAACTCCGGGATAAGATTCTCATTCAGGTTCATGTAAAGACTAACTTATGTTCAAAAAACCAAAAGATAGTAAAACATAAGCAAAAAAAGGTAGTACCTTGCCTTCAACATTGTACCACGAATAATTCGAACCTTTTAATATTTATTTTCTCGGAGCCATCTTGTTGCTTTAAAGGTGTTGCTTCCATTTCTTTTCCCATCGTAGATTCGTAGCTCCACATGTCGCTGGGTTATTTTCTCAGCGCCCGTGAAAAATTTCTGACTCGGATTATTGCTTCCCTGGTTTCTGCAAACAGAAGAAAAGCAAAATGGACCGTAGACTGATTTTAACATGGTTTCCCATGCTGCTATCAGACCTACGGATTAAACATACGGAGGTAAACAGACACGCGAAATTCCATAAAAGAGAACCAGGCTCGCTGGCAGCGAGAGGCAGTCTCGCTGGGAGCGAAGCCAGCTGTTCCAGATTCTGGAATTTTTTACACAGAGCAGACAAGCAGAGGGACTCAAAAACATAAAAACAGACTCTAAAACAGAAAACTCGACATGAATAAAAAATTATTTACATATAAAATTGACCGTTGGTTCCCCGGCAACGGCGCCAAATACTTGATGATGTAGATCAAGTGAAATTAAAATATTTGACCACCAAAACTAATACTAGCAAGAGGACTAGGTCCATCGTAGTATAACTATAGTGAATCAAGGTCGATCCCATAGGGAACCAATTGTGGGTCAGTTATATACAAACAATTAATCATTCATGTCAAGGACACAAAGGCAGTCTACGACCAACGAAAGACAAGAAAAGATAAACGACACGACTCGACACAACACATAAACAACGTAATTAACCTCCCCAATTATTAAGTTATCGTTTGGATTTAGAGATTCTATATAATTAAGCTAGACTCGACAATTACTAATCCGATCCGTATTTCTTTTATATTGGCTACGGGAGTCATCCCATAAACTAGATTTGGCTCCGGGTAGGCCATCCAGATCACTATGCTACATCACGTGACTTCGCTTTTTCGGCCTCCATCTCATATGACTTGCACGCTTACAAAACTAAGGATGCCGATATTAACCGTATTCCTCACCTAGGCAACATTCCTTTGTTCAGGCGTACTTCCTAGACGATCGCATCAGTCTCTGTCCCATTAACAATTACCTGGACGGTCTCATGTTAATCTACGATTTACGTATAACTAGGTGTCGACAATTCCCAAATACAGAACAGATCTAGATCTCGCTGAAAGTCCCGGAAGATCAATTCATGAGCCGACCTAGGAGCCCTATATTGGTATTTCCTAATCATACGCTAATTAAAACAGACGAGCAACGTAGCCGTAGCCATACCTACTAAGATAAGAAATTCTAGGTGGACAATCACACCATAAAGACGTGGCTAGATTGACGCGGCGAAAACCTAAATCTTAGCGTTTCTCTATACTTATCGGATAAAATATAGACTCATAAAGCAATTATATAGATCTACTAAAAACACGGTTGTCGATCATACCAAAGTCATCTATAGGTCACCGGATGACGAGATCACAGCGTGTGGATCCTTATAGACAAGAAATCCCCACGCCTCATATCGTATCCTTAGATCTACATCGTTCGGTGAAGAACGAACAACCTCAAATGATAAATAAGAATTGGGAGATTAATTACAAAGAACTAAGAACAAATAAATACAAGAACTTACATTATTGCAGAACTTGCATAATAACTGCTCTTAAGAAAAACTGAGGATTTTATTATAAACTGAGAAGTGTATATGGTCGTGTAGAGTGTGTATGGCGTGTATAACATGCCTTTATTCATAGGGGTTCAAGCTAATTAAGAGATATACTTCAAAATATCAAAACAAATAAGAGATAACTCTCGGCCGATCTCAAAATCAAGATGTGCCCCCCTTCTTTCATGCGTGTCCATCGGCGCCAACTTGGATTGGCTTACTCCTCTTTTTAAATGCTTATCCGATCTCTATCTTGAATTTCCTTTGATTTATCTTGAGATTTAATTCTTCCATTTGTATTTATCCTCCAAAATTTATCTCAATCTACAAAATAAATATTTATCCCAAAATAAATCATATTTAAATAAAACGGATAAATATAATAAAAACGGATAAATACCGATTTATATAATAAAAACGGATAAACACCAAATTATATCTTATAAATGGATAAATACCAAATTATATAATATAAATCACATAACATTAAATAATCAATATAACACGTTATTTAACTATAAAATATATATTATTAATCTCGATTTAAGGTCAACGTTGATGACTTTTACGGGTACAATTTGACCGTCATCATCAATCAAAACCCAAGGAAAGTCATTTAGCTGCAGTCAAAAGAGTTCTCAAGTATCTAAAAGAAACTTTGGATGTAGGAATTTGGTATTCAAAAGATGGAACCTTCAAGGTTATATCCTACTTAGATTCTGATTATGCTGGATGCAAAATTGATAGAAAAAGTACCACAGGAACTTGTCAGTTGATGGGAAATAGACTGGTTTCCTGGTTTAGCAAGAAACAGAATTCAATTTGAACTACCACTGCTGAAGTTGAATACATTGCTGCTGGAAGCTGCTGTGAACAAATACTTTGGTTAAGACAACAGTTAAGGGTTTATGGAATTGAAGACAAAGAAATTCCTATAATGTGTGATAACACAAGTGCAATTGCAATCACAGAAAATCCTGTTTTGCACTCAAGAACCAAGCACATTGATGTGAGACATCACTTTATAAGAGATCATGTTGAAAATAAAGATGTGGTGGTTCTTTACATCCCTACTGAAGATCAACTTGCTGATATTTTCACAAAACCATTGGACAGTGAAAGATTTTCTAAGTTAAGGACAAAACTTGGAATTATAAAAGTTGACTGATACATCTTTGATCAGCAATGTACTGGAATTCACCAAGGGGATTAGTCTTTGCTATGTTGGGTGAGCTCACTTAGCAGATTAGTCATTGGTATCAACAATTCCATGTACTTATGTTTGGACAATTGAGCAAATGATGTTGCCAAGGGGATTGGTCTTTGTCATGATGGGTGAGCTCACTTGACAGATCAGTCATTGGTATTAAACTTCATCTTGTATTATCAGTTGGACAAAACAAGAAGAATTAAAGATCAAGAGAGAGTAACATTGTCGTGAGTTTCTTTGAGACATTATGTCGGCAGACTCATCAACCAAGCCTCTTGATGGAAAAGTCTCTTTGAGGCATACATTACAGTCAAACTTTAATAAAGTCAAAAAGCAAAAAGACCGGGATATTTATCTTATCTTTATAACCGCAGTTACATGATCGAATGGTTACCACTCTTTATGGATAAGTTATGGGCCACGTGTCAAGATCTCATTTATTCATATTTAATCGTGGTTAATGCTACAGTACGTGCTCTGATAGTTTCCAACCACTACTCTCTGTTATATATACAAACCTATACACAGAAGACATTTACAACTCTCATATTGCCATTCTCTGCAAATACTTTGTGTGAACACAGATTTGAAAGCTTTCTTCTTCATCTTTCTCATTTATAATGGCGAACAAGGATGATGTTCATATTGGAACTAGTCAATGTGTAAGGGGATATGTTACTGACTGTCACTCTACTGAGTTAGCTATTAACATCGGAAGAAGAATCAGAAGGATTGCTGGGTTGGAAAATGTTATCAACAGAAGGCTGGAAAGAATCCCATATGTCAACGTGTTGGAATTCTGGAAGAACATAGTTATACATGAAGGTAGAGAGGCCTTCACTTCAACGGTTAATGGTAGAGAGATTGAATTCTCTTCAGACCTACTGAGAGAGGTTTTTCACTTTGGACCTGGAAATGATGCTCCTACCAATCTAGAAGCAATGAATCTGCCAAGAATGAAGTTAGTGGAAGCAATAAAGACAAATGAGAATATATCTTCATCGCTAGGGATTAATGTGAAGCATATTGGATATGAGTATAATCTGCTGAGCAAATTAATTGCCAAAACCATTTTGGGATTCATTGGGAGTCTAGATACACTGTCTGGACCTAAAATAGACCTACTGATCATCATCTGCAGAAGTATGAAGTTTGATTGGGCTGGATTCTTCATTACATGAAGAAAGTGTTTACTAAAGATAGAGATGGTGTAAGGAAGTCCAAAACCAAACCCCTAGGTCTACTGATTTAGACCTTGTTGAATCATTTTCAGATACTTGATGTTGCACCAGAGAAGTTTAACAAATCCAGATACAAGCCAGAAGTTGCTACTCCTATTCCTGGATTAGATGATGATGAAGATGTAGATGATGAGGCTACAGAAAGTGATAATGATGATGCTGGTGGCGAGCAGGTTAAGCAAGTTACTAAGTCTGCTGCACCTAAGAAGACTGTTGAGAAGAGAAAGGCTGCTGACACAAGAAAGATCACAGAAATGTTAAAGCCTATGAAGACAATGAAGCAAACAAAGAGAGATCTGCTTTGAGTCTACCGAGGTCCAGCTTGAAATTGAAGTTCATGACCTGCTTTGTAGTTGCAAAGAAGAAGTCTCTTCTTTGAAATTTAAGAGAGCAAAAAGGAAGACAGTAGGAAGAGGAAAGTCACTCTGTGCAGTTGAATCGAGCAACTTTCCAAGAGAATGAAGGAAATTGCTAAGAAAAAGAAGCATGGAAAAGGCAAGGAATTGAGAGTCCTTGTAGAACAAAGGAAGAAGAAGAACAAGAAGCTATTGAAGTTTTGAACCCTTAAAGATTGTTATGCCCTCTTCTGCCCGGAGAGGTTGTTGTTGACCAACCTTTCTTTGGAGAGGTTGTTGTTAAGCAACCTACTGAGCCTACTGAAGAACCACAGCAGACTACTAAGTTTGCACCTGTTGTGGACATTGATACAACAATACAAGACCCTGCAAATTCTGCAATAGTTCAGGAGGAAGAGCAGTCTGCTGCTAACCTTGCTGATGAGCATGTAAGTCAGGGGGAACCCATGTGGTAGGCACTAATGTACAATATGAGCAACCTACTGACCTAGAAGCATCTATTGAGGAAACTCTGAATCTACTTGTTGAGACCTTTGGAGGTCAGCAAAGTGGACAAACAGCTCTTAGAAAGCCAACCATGCCCTTTGAAATGAGAGAAAAGAAAAAGAAGGATGGGTATGTTGATCCTAAGCTCCTGCTGGTTGTTAACTACTTTCAATGGAAGTTTGGATATTACAAGATGTTAGATGTAATATCATTGGATCAATCATAGATTGACCCGATTACGCAGCAGAATGCATCAGATCTAGATCTAAACGAAAACAAAGAACATAAATTAAAGATCTAAACCTACAAGGGGGTTTGGATTTTACCTTTTTGTGGTGCTTAACTCCAAGATCAAAAGTAGAATCCACGCAAGTTGAGAAGCCACAGCCTTCCAACGTGTGTCTCCCAGCAACACCAAGTGGATGGTGTTTCCCGCCGCCGGACCTCCTTGATATGCTACCGGAATAATCCCGAAAATTATTCCAACTCGAAACCCAAAGAAAATAGCCGAAAATTCCAAGCTATTTTTCTTTCAATATTGGCGTGATATGTGATTGTCAAAAGGCTTGGGAGAACTCTCTTTATATAGGAGAGTAATCCTTGTCCTCCAAGGATTTAATAATTAACCATCCTTTTCCTTAAAAAGATATATCTAAGATATTCCAAAATAAATAAGGATATATAAAATATATTATTTTCGTTAAATTATTTAACACATAAATAATTTAATCACATGTCTTATTATTAATTTAGGAAAACCAATTTCCTAATAATAATACATAAAATATGCGCCCCCTTTAATACAAAATTAGGTCACACGCATTTTTAATCACTTTGGGCCGTGTCCACGAAAAATTTCTTTTCCATGTATTTAATCATCTAGTCCAACTGAACAATTAATCCACATATCAATTAAATAGTCCAATCCAACTATTTAATTATAAATGAGGTGCAACGACGAGAAAACCTATATGCTATATTCATAGCCACGTCGGGGACCATGGACCCATATTCAGTAGCTACAATAAATCGAATAAAATTAGTCTTCAGACAGAATAATTATATCCAACCTATTAATTCCGGGATTACACCACCATAAACCCGAAACTGAACTCTATCGAATATAGATAACTTACACTCAATTTATGAGTGGAAAGCGTCCACTGATATAATCATTACATACGGATAAATCCTTCATAGACTGTTCACTTCGATTCAGGATATTTCCGTAAACCCTTCTCGAAACATATTATCCTTATTTACCATTAACCCCCTAGTGATCAATTAGTTCATAACCAGTATGATATGAACTCGGCCGATTGATCGCTTTCTAGGGTTAACAAATAAGGGAATGTCATCTACTTCCGAGGAAGGAATGGATTCCATATTCGTGATAACACGGACTACTCACTCATTCTAGAATAGAGCCAACGAGAAGTGTTGGACCACATATTTGCGAAGTGATCCTTACTAACACATCAAACTCCTCCCTAGTCTAAGCAGTTGTCTGTGATCACCTCAGGATTAAGATTAATCCATATATGATCATCTTGTGATTCGATAAGACTTCTCGATCACGGAATTATATCGAGAACTCAAATCAAATCAGTCCAGCCTTATATGATCATCATCATATATAAATACCGTATTAGGTACCCTATTACCGACAGTCCGAATAAGACTGTCACACCTAAAGTGTTCTGGGCCAATTATTAGCAAATTAATCTAGAGACCCGTACTCAGATTAATAAATGCTACGGACTAAGTTAATTTTAAGTACATCTCACTAACTCAATCCTCTTGTGTATAGCCATACACTGAGTTATGTGATTACATAAACGAGGTACTTAGGGTTTTCAGTAGTGTCTTAATTAGCAGCACACATGCATATAGTAAGATGAATTATTAATTCTGTCCCAAAACAATTACATAATTGTCTTTCGGGCACTACACCTAACAATCTCCCATTTGCACGAAAGGCAAGTGGATTAATTGATTTAGAGCACACCCTCTATATCTATATCTACAAAATTCTCCCACTTGCTCAAAACAAGTGAGACATGTCCCTAAGATTCATACCCTCCAAGCGCATCCAAGTAATTCACGTTTCCAAGTACGACCGGAGTATGCCGCCGTAGGGTAGGTCAGTGACCCGGTGCGTACTTAAAACTGAACACCATGTGACTTGGTACACTGATCAGGTAGGTTGGCGGCTTGAGTCGATCTTTGGGATCAAAACGTCGCCTTTCCATGTAATCAGGTGGTACGATTTCAATATGCCTTTGATTCAACACCGAGGACTAGATCGACTTAACGATCATCCTTAATTTGACCTAAAGCCAGAATCAGTGTTTATCACTTATATTCTAGTTTGTACCTGAATATACTAGCATATTATTCCTCATTCTCCCGAAGATACTTGAGGATTCACTAAACATCCCATTTCGTATTCATCCTCAGGTTTAGATAGCCATTCCTGAGAGGTAGGGTAGACTACATCGTTGAATGTTGCATAAATGCAAGAATATCCTAACCAAGTGAATAAATGGGATTGCCAATGATCGATTCTCGTGAATTTGAGCGAATCAAATCCTTTAGAATGAATCCCGTTGGTAAGTCAGACTCTGACTTCAGATAACACACCCATGTTGTTTCCAATTGTTTCAGTGTTACCATTCACAAACACTAATCTACATACTACTTTAATATTATTGATGCACAGTCTACGAAAAACTTATCAATATTCTGGTCAAGTCCACATATTAAAATATTTGACTTTGAAATGACCTAGAGGTTTGCTTTAATCCCCAAAGGATATAAGCTATAGCAGGCATCCTGCCAAAGGTTCTTTCTGAATAAATTAATATACCGTTAGTCTCGCAAAAAGGTCTTAGGGAATCACCCCTATTTTCTGCTTTGTAACGAATCCGTCATTTGTTCTTAGCTAAAACCCTTCTGTTCTGAATGAATTCAGATTCCGTTGTTCGGCAAGGAAGTCTTAGGGAATCACCCCTATTTCCGTTTTTTGACGAAATCAAGCAAGGCTGAGTGGTAAGAGAGATCACGGTCTGCTTAACTCTCTACCTTTTAGGGAATCACCCCTAAATTACTCAGATTTTTGGTGAAAGTTAAACTTTCCTATTCATTCGACTCTTCTCCGTGTAGTTCCAATTACTCCCACTGGGCCTGAGATACTCAGGTGGTTCTACAAGAGTTTCAACAGAATTGGAGTGTCATATTCCATTCACAGGGTTATGGCTTTTAAACCAACCTCTATGATCTGGATCCTATACACCCACTTAAGGACTTTAGGTCATCAATCTACCCTATAGACCATAAGGTCCTCGCAATGGGTAATGGACAAACCATACTCCCACCGCGTTCGGGTGGAGTGATATACTTGATCTAGTTTAGTATTTTTTATTAGTGTTATCACCAACTGCCGGTGTTGGATGTGGACTGAACAAATCAGGTAGTAACATCTTGAGTACAAATACTTCAAGATCTAAGGTTGTTATTTAAAGACTCTATCAGACCGTGTTTGACAGTATCACCGTCATTCTCTGATTTTATGAGTTTTATAACAAACCTTTACTTAATACATGAAGATATTTCACGACTTGAACGTGTATACAAAATTTCCAGTCCTACCTTCAAGCACTAAATGCTAAATGTCTATATTTACGGAAGTGGGGTGAACCGAATTCACTCCTTATCCACAAATGCATAGGCATCTTTTAGGTAGACTTCTCGGTTTTTCATTACAACCGTTATTTTGCAACCAATATCTTAAATGAGTTCAGCAGCGTATCGTAGCACATCAATAACTGTATAAGGAAAATTTATGGTGTATCCCTTAGTGAAAATATTTCACTGGGAGGCAGGCCGAGCATCAGTCCCGAAGACTACACTATAACCTATTTCTGAGTATGGAATACTCTATCTCTGGTGAAATCAGAGATTTCCTCCAAATATTTTGGATAAACTTACCAGAGTCGTGAATAGTTGTCAGACAAGATATCACTACTTCAAAAAACTCCCACTAGCTTGTACCTTTCATATGACCCCGAAGGTTGTTATGAACAAGCTATGTTACTTCTTTAAATCTATTACCCTTTTCCTGATTGAAAGGAAACTTAGGCATTGTTCCTTTGAGACAGTGTTCCTTTGACTGGGAGATAGGAATCACCCTAAGCCAGTCTTCAGATATTGTCTTTAGGGAATATGCACTAATTAATAGAATAGAAAGAAGCGTTATCTAAATACGGAAACCATTTGCGTTTATATATTTTAAGATGCGTTACTAATACATTTTCAGCAATGCTTAGTGGTTCTGACTTTATCAAACAAAAGTCCGAGTCTTAGGTTCGTGCTACGAATGTTATATTCATCGTCAATAAGACAAACAAATTATCCTATTGAAAAAGAATACGTTCGTTCCAATGAATCTGAAAACAGAAAATGAATTTTCTGTGATACTCAAGAATTGAATCCGAGATTCATTTCCTTATATCACTCCCACTAGTCTATCTGAAATAACTGCCCGTTGTTTTTTTTATTTATCGTTTAATTCAAAGCTACCTAGTTCTTCCAAAGAACTTTAGCTTTCGAGAAAATTGCTAGGATGCATTGGTCAGTGATCCGAAATCACTTTCCTTATCCTCTAATTTCCAATTTATTAATTTTCTGGTTTAGCCTTAAAACTACTTAGTTTGGACGACTAACACGTATAAACGTTATTTCCCATTCTCGACTTTCCTTTGATTGAAACAGTCTTGAACTAGCAGTTCGTTTGAGTAGACACTACTCTTGAATTGTGGGATGTTCAGTGTTACTTGCTTGGACTATCGATTTTTCTAATCGTCAAATCATAAGACCAAAGTTCCCACTAGTTTATCGGTTCAAAATACCGTCTAACTAGCAACACTTTATATCGAATCGTTTGATAGATCATAATAAAACTCCCACTAGTTTATCGGTTCCAAATACCGTCTAACTAGCAACACTTTGTATTTATGATTTTTCAAAGATTAGAAAATCACTCAGAACTAAGCTCCGACTAGTTTATCAGTTCCAAATACTGTCTAACTAGCAACGCTTTATTCTAGTTTTTCCAATAAATGGAGAAACTCCTATGCAGTCTATTACACATTTCTAATGATTTAGAAAAACAACAAATCATAAGACTAAGGCACCCACTAGTTTATCGGTTCCAAATACCGTCTAACTAGTAACGCCTTATGCATATGATTTTCCAATTTTCCAATTTAGAAATTTGTTGTGTAATTACACTTTTGAAATTCACTAAATGAATTTTATATGATAGGCATATGTCATCTTTTGTAAACTAAGTATGGTCGTCTCTCATTCAACACGAGTGACACCCGTGACATACCTATACTATGTCACTTAAGTTTTTAAAGGCTTTAAGAGAATAAATCTTGAAAAATTAACTGCATTGTTTGATAATTTACAACGTACTTGTTACTTTCCACATTTTTTATGAAGTCCCTATTATTAACAGTTTAGTAGACTAGAGATTTAGTTGTAAAAAATATGACAGAAAGTTAAATTCAAAAGAAAAATTTCACTACTAGATTTTTATTTTAGGAATAATAAACTTGTTTAAAGTCTATCCTACCATTCCAAGGATCTAACCTCGCATAGTACTGTCCGAGAGGGTTGATATCAGCACTATGACAGTTAAACTTAGACAATCTCTCTCAATGATTAAGCTTCGAGAATCGAACATCTTACGGGAATCAGACATCCCGGACTTTAATCACTGATTACCTTTCTTTTCTAGCCTAGATATTTCGAAAGTATCCATAAAGAGTGTGACCTACTATATTAGATCACAGAGTACGCCCCGAGTATGCCTACGAGGGGCAGGTCAGTGACCCGGCGAGTACCCGATATCCTATCCTTTTGAAGACCAAGCCTTGAATTTTGATAGCGGTGAACACCATCCGAAGGGGGCCGAAATCAAAGCGACACGAGGCGTCACCATTATCTCACATGCTTGCACCTATAGTAGAGGCCGTGGGGTCGGCTGTCGCCTTTCCCGCTCCCACTCAATATTTTGAAAAAGTGGTGGGTTTACTAATTACGGTTTCGGCCTTGACAATAAGAAACAATAAATCAAAGTACTCCGAACAGGGTCGGTTATGTAGGCAAGCCTACGCCGTCGTATTCATTGGAACATATGTGACAGTTCAGGCCAATCCGGCAAGAGAAGCCCCGTTTAGCCTGAAGGCTTATCGGCTACGCTAAGTCCTGTCGAATCTATTTATAACGTATATCACACGTGGAGGGTCGATTGAGCGGCTCGGTTGAACTCGCCAACCATGGTTAGACCATTTCCAACCCATGTACTAAGATTCTCCGATTTCTAAATTGTCACCCAAAGCGTAATCTCGTTTCTGTTTAAGGTGGGTTCACTGAGAATCCATCACCGAAAAGCTCAACGATTTATCCAATTGGGATTCACCGAGAACCCATCACTAAAATCGTAACGATTGACAAAACCCGGGTCCTCAGTTTTTATAATTAGCTACTTATTATTTAACTACCACATATTAAATTAATAAGCATTCATACTAATTATTCGAATTATACACGTCTATTTTAATTCGAAATTAAAAAACTACATGTATGCATTGGAGTGGAATCATGAAGATGCAAGTCATGGCAATTTTCTGGTTTTAAGCACGTAGTCTTGATCGAACACAAAATTATACCGAAAAGTAAACACCGAGATGGACCGTTGGTACCCCCGACTAACTATTTTCTAAGGAAAAGTAAAACTTATACTATGTCTTCGAGTCTTAATCTTCGAATCTTGAACTCGAACCGCCGGAGCACGAACCACGAACACCCGAGAGGAGAAAGGCTTTTAATTAAATAAACAAAAATTATTATAATTATCAAAAACCCTTTTAAATTTTTTTTATTATTAAATGCGGCTGTAAAAAACAAAAAAACAGTTTTTTTTTTTTATATAGTGGGCTATTTTTAAATTATTTCCAAATTTTTTTTTTAATTTTCTACCATACGGCAGATTTTATACAAAAAAAAAAAAACCTTAACAATAAAAAAATATTGACAGCCGCCAAGAGAAACCCTAGCCGCATGCAAGTTTCTAACAAACAGACTTATAGCGACGCTTTTCAGCGTCGCATAAAGTCCTGTAGCGCAGAATTTTTAATTAAAATCATGTTTTTAGCCGTTTCTCCTCATTCATACCTTGGGTTTTGCCTCGATCTTCAACTTTTCTTCAAGATCTTCATCTTTTGGAGCCCGAAACATCAAAATTACAATAAAAGAAGCTACTTTTACATAATTTCGAAAATTGCATAATTAAAGGTACAAATCCTATGCTCAATTGTTACTAAACAAAGGAGCTACAAAATAGATCTACGGGTAAACAACACCAACCCCAATCCATCTCTTCAACCACAACATTCACAAGCATGCATCTGTTAGTAATATCATCCGCAACGGAAACGATTTAAGGATCTAGATCTATAAATTACACGTAATAAAATAACTAGATCTACATCTACAAGGGGGTTAGAACATACCTCATGGATCTCAAAATCCAAGTAGAAGAACCGCAATAGAAATAACACAAGATGGTGTGAAGAGCACCACGATCTTCCGCACGTGTGATCCAAGCAACTCCCGGTGGAAGGAAATCCTCGACTCGAATCCTCCTGATATGCTACCCGGAAAAACCTCCAAGATTTTCCCTCTCTTCCCTTGGCCGAAATTTTACTACCTCTCTCAAAGAGATGGAATTATTTATAGTGTCTTTTAGGCTTGGAGAACTCTCTTTATATATGAGAGTAATCCTTGTCCTCGAAAGATTTTATTTTGTAAATAAATAAATCCAATAAATAAAATATAATCCTAGAATATCCTAGAACAAATCTAGAATAATCTTTATCTTTATTTCTTACCATAAATATTTATCCAATAAATATTTTGGGCACATGTCTTATTAATCCACAAGAAAACTAATTTCTTGTTCACTAAGACTATGCCTTGGCCGAAATTTGCTTATTGACCTAGTCAATATTATTTTCGGCCATAACACAATAATTGGGCCAAGATTATGAAAAATGTCTTTTTCACATATTTAATTATTTAGCCCAACGAATTTAATAGTCCACTAAATAATTAATTCACATATCGTTTTAATTAAATTATAATAAGAATTAAATTAATATTATTAGGATTCGAGGTCCGAGAATAGCTATGCTATATTGGAGGCATGTCGGGGACCATGGACTAATAATCAGTGGCTCCGATAAATCAAATAAATAAGTATCTTACGAACAGAATAATTATATTCGATAAATCAATCACAGGAATATGCCACCATAATCCCGTGACTGCACTCCTCCGATTATGAGATTATATTTATCTCCTCACGAGATTGATAATAAGCATCAATTGATATAATCATTACATCTGGATTAATCCTTCATAGACTGTTCATTCTAAATCGGGAAGTTACCGTTAACCCTTTTTAGAACCTCTTATCCTTATTTACCATTAACCCCTAGTGATCAATTAATTCATACAACTCACCGGTAGCTAATCGATTGTAATATGAACTCGCATGCGATCGATCGCTTTCTAGGATTAACAAATAAGGGAATCTGTCTATCTACTTCCATAAATGGAAGGAATGGATTCCGTGATCTGTGAAAACACACGACTACTCACTCAATCGATCACGATGCCAAGATGGGGTAATTCGGATCACAGACTCGGTGTAATCCTTAACCGTCAAGTCAAACCTCATATTCGATTCAAGCGGTTGGATCGTGATCACCTCGAGATTAAGATATATCCATAAATATGATCATCGATTGATTCGATAAGAATTCTCGATTACGGAATTATATCGTGAATTCTAATCAAATCGGTCCAACCCTATATGATATATCTATCATATATAAATGCCCCACTAGGTTCTCTTAACCGAATGTCCGGATAAGACAATCACACCTATTGTGTTCTGGGCGCATTAATAGCACGTTAAAGGAAAGACCCGATACTCTCGATTAACTTCACTACGGGCTAATTGTATTTTATTACATCTTCACTAACTCAATCCTCCTGTGTATATCCCATACACTGAGTTAAGTGATTACATAAATGATATACTTTAGGGTTTTCTGTAGTGTAAATACTATTGTCACATCGGTGAATATGAGAATAATAAATATGAATAATAATATCATTTCATTTGTTAAATAAAACAATTACAAAATTGTGTTGCGGGTATTACACCTAACAATCTCCCACTTGCACGAAAGCATGTGATTAATTGTTTTAGAGCACACCCAATTATTTAAAATACAAC
Organism: Gentiana macrophylla; assembly: GCA_026214975.1. Taxonomy (NCBI): domain Eukaryota; kingdom Viridiplantae; phylum Streptophyta; class Magnoliopsida; order Gentianales; family Gentianaceae; genus Gentiana; species Gentiana macrophylla. The sequence continues at coordinate 60,711,896 of CM047811.1, forward strand.
AAACTATCACTCCCACTTGCTCTAAAGCAAATGAGACATATCTCTAATACCTATAGTCTCCAAGTGTCGACTAAAGGTTTCAATCGACAGTGTCTTGGTGCATGGATCAGCAGGATTATCGGCGGAGGCGATTCTTCGGACGGAAACGTCCCCTCTATCGACGAAATCGTTGATCACCCAGTATTTTCTCTCTATATGCTTCGACTTACTGTGCTTTCGAGGTTCCCTAGAGGTTGCAATGGCCCCATTGTTATCACAATAGAGAGTAATAGGATCTTCAGCATTCGGGACAACGCCTAATCCGCTGATGATCTTTCTTAACCAAACTGCTTCCTTAGCTGCCTCGGAGGCCGCTATGAACTCAGCTTCCATTGTTGAATTGGCTGTGCTGGATTGCTTTTGGCTTCTCCATTCTATTGCACCGCCACCAAGCATAAACACTGAACCAGAGGTTGATTTAGAATCATCTCTGTCTGTCTGAAAGTCAGAATCGGTGTACCCCGCTAACTCCAAACTCCCACTCGAATAGACGAGCATATAATTTCTGGTTCTCTTCAAATATTTGATGAGATTATTTACTGCTGTCCAGTGCGGTTGCCCTGGATTTGATTGAAAATGGCTGACTAATCCAACGCCGTAACAAATGTCAGGTCTCGTACACCTCATAGCATACATAAGACTACCAACAGCCGAGGCATATGGCACTCTTCCCATAGCTTTTGTCTCTTCAGGAGTTTTAGGCCCCTGAGTCTTAGAGAGGTAAACGCCGTGACGGGTTGGTAGAAAACCCTTCTTGGCGTTCTCCATACTGAAGCGTGCCAGTACCTTATCTATATAAGTTGCTTGGGACAGAGCTAACATCCTGTTCTTGCGATCCCTTATAATTTGGATCCCTAGAACATAAGTCGCTTCTCCCAAATCCTTTATTTTGAATTGCGTGGTCAACCAACTTTTCACGTCGGACATCATCTCCTTATTGTTGCCAATTAGGAGTATGTCATCAACGTACAACACTAGAAATACAATACTATCTTTAATAACCTTCTTGTACACACAAGATTCAGAAAGTGTTGTTCGAAATCATAAGACTTGATCGTGTGATCGAATCTATGATACCAGAACGAGATGCTTGCTTCAACCCATAAATGGATCTCGAGCAACTTGCACACCATGTGCTCTCGACCTTCTTCAATGAATCCTTCCTCGTTTGCTTCATATAGATTTTCTAGTCGAAAGCCGTTTAAAAACACTGCCTTAACATCCATTTGCCGATTTCATAATCCGGACATGCAAAGAATCGAAGGAGGAGGATGCGGATGGTTTTCATCATGGCCACAGGTGAGAAGGTTTCCTCGTAGTCTATACCCTCTCGCTGTGTGTAACCTTTGGCTACCAGCTTTGCTTTGAAGGTTTTGACCTTCCCATATATTCCTCTCTTTCTCTTGTAGAGCCATTTACATCCAATGGGCCTTTCACCCTGAGGAAGTTCTACAAGTTTCTAGACTGAGTTAGAGTACATAGACTCCATCTCTTGATTCATTGCGTCAATCCATTTATCCTTATCATGATCCATTATGGCCTTCTTATAGGTCGGAGGATCATCTTCCACCCCATCAGAGGATACTACATTCATCTCTAAATCCATGCCGTACCGAGCCGGTGGCCGAACCACTCTCGCAGCACGTCTAGGTGGAACAGGAATGTCGGAAGTGACTGTTGTATTAGTAGTGTTGTTTACAGGAACATCAACAGCCACAATAGGCCTGGCGTCATCGGAGAGTAATTCCTCTAGTACAATTTTACTTGAGTGTGCGTGGTCTTTCATATAACTTTCCTCCAAAAACGTAGCGTTAGTCGAGACTAGCACTTTGTTATCTTCCGGATCGTAAAATAGACCACAACGTGTACCTTTTCGATAGCCTACAAACAAACATACTTTCGTATGCGATTGTAGTTTGGTAGTCTTGTCCATCAGCACATGTGCAGGACAACCCCATATGCGGAAGTGACGCATGCTTTCGCGACGTCCGGACCACATCTCTATAGGTGTCTATTCGACAGACTTTGACGGTACTACATTCAAAATGTAGACCGCTGCTTCTAAAGCATAACCCCAAAAGGATATAGGTAGTGAGGCGTAGCTCATCATTGATCTAACCATGTTAATCAATGTCCTGTTTCTCCTCTCAGCAACTCCGTTTTGCTGAGGTGTCCTAGGCGCTGAACGTTGGAAACATATTCCTTTTTCAGCCAAGTAGTCAATGAACTCAGTATCTAAATACTCACCACCATGATCCGAGCGAAGGCATTTCAATGACATGCCTAGTTGCCTTTCGGCTTCTGCTTGGAACTCCTTGAGCTTACCAAAAGCCTCGAACTTTCTATGTAGCAGATAAACATAACCGAATCTCGAGTAGTCATCAATGAAAGTCACAAAGTACTCGTATCCGCCTCTAGCTTGTACGTTCATCGGACCACAAAGGTCTGAATGCACTAAGTCTAGAGTTCCCGTGGCCCTATTACCCTTTGATGAGAAGGGACGCTTAGTCATTTTTCCCTCCAGAAACACTCATGAGACAGCAAAGTGTCAACAGATGACTCACCTAAGGCATGAACCTTTTCTAGTCTTTTGAGTCTTTCCAAGGAAATATGGCCGAGCCTCAGATGCCACAAGTATGTTTTACCTTCTTTTACTTGAGAAACTTTTTGCCTTTTAGCAGATCTTAGATGAGCAATTTTAAACATTTCAGTATTAAGTAGGGGAGCTTTATGTGGTCTTACAAAATATAAACCGTTTTCATTCGTAGTTGAACACAATTCAAAGCCATTCTTCGAAATAACAAATTCACCATTCAAATTTGAAACAGAAAATGATTGTTCAACCAAGGCAGAATGAGAAATTAAATTTCTCCTGAAATTTGGAATAAAATAAACAAATCTTTAAATGTAAAATTCTATTATTAAAATGCAAGTCCACAGCTCCCACTTTGCTTTAGCCAAAATGAGCGCCCCATTGCCTACTCGCATCACTTGAGAACCCTTTCCGACTCATAAATGCATTTACTAAGAATCTGCAATGAAGAACATACATGGTTAGTAGCTCCAGTATCAAGTATCCAAGTGGACACATCTTTAGCTACATTAAAAGATTCCAAGAATAGTAATTCCAAATTACCTTTGTTATCTTTTCCAGTGATAGCCTTGACTTTGCCATCCTTTACATCACGAAGATATTCCGGACAATGGCGTTTCCAATGTCCTACCTTCTTACAGTAAAAGCACTTGTCCTTGGGCTTGGCCTCGTCAACTTTCTTGGCTTTCTTTTTCTTCATTTGCTTGGGCACAAGTGCAACACTACCCTTCTTCTTTGGTTTGGCCTTAGGCTTGTTTGATGGCTTAGCTTCGGCCATATTGGCTTCAGCTTTCTTATCCCCTACTTGGACCTTATCTTTCGATAGTAGGCCCTCATAGATAGTCAGTTCATTAAGCATCTGTGTCATGGTCAACTCATGTTTGCCCATCATATACTGATTTTTGAACGGGATAAACTCAGGAGTGAACTATTCCAAAATCATTGACACTTGAGTTGCTTCATCGAACATCGATCCATGAATACCGGTGTCATTGAAGTAACTGATCATCTTTAGAACATGACCATTCACTGCTTGACCTTTCTTCAATTTCGTGTTAACAGCCATCCTAATGGCATCATGTCTTGCTTGGTTGCTAGGTGATCCAAACATCGAAGTAAGTTTGTGCATGATATCTCGTGCAGTCTCAAACTTCTCAATCTGGGTCCTAATAACCTCCGACACTGCCGCCAGGATGATCCCACGAGACCGGTTATCTGACTCGATCCAGTGATCATGCTGCTCGATCTCAGCTTTTCCGGGTTTTTGGATCGCCACCGTAGGGCATTCAGAAGTGAGCACATGTTGCACATTCTCGTATGCGAGTACTATGTTTAGATTATTCTTCCATTTCTTAAAGTTGTTTCCCGATAATTTTTCAGACAGTAAAGCAGACATTTTTGCTGAAAATAAAATGACATATATTAATTCAAGTTTAACACTACTATATAAGTTTATTTTAGGAATTTTAAACTAAAATTATGTCTACTCTACCATTCCAAGGTTTTAACCTCGCATCTCAGTGCCGCCATAGGGTAGGTCAAAGAGATGACGGTTAAATCGAGACAATCTCATCAATGAATAACATGTGAGAATCGAACATCCCACGAGAATCAAACATCCCTTAATTCATTGACTACCTTCCTTTTTTAGTCAAGATATTATCAAGAATATCTTTGATGAGTGTGACCTACTATATCGGATCTCTTAGGTGCGCCCCGAGTGTGCCGTTGTAGGATGGGTCAGTGACCCGACGAGTACCCGGAAATCCTATCCTTTCGGAGACCAAGCCATGAATGTTGATAGGGGTGAACACCATCCGTAGGGGGATGAATTTAAAGCGCAGCGAGGCATCAACCTTCTCTCACTTGCTTGTATCTATAGTAGAGGCCGTGGGGTTGGCTGTCGCCTCCCCCGCTCCCACTCAATATTTTGGAAGTGGTGGTGGGTTAACTAACCACGTCTTTTTGATGTTAACATAAAAGCACACCAAATCAAGGATTCTGAATGGTGTCGGTAACGTAGGCAATCCTACCCGTCTTATTCGTTGGAACATTTTTGACAGTCGGACGAAGTCGGGTCAAGAGAGCCCCATTGAGATAAGAAGGAATCACCCCTCCGCTTGCTGGTGTAGCTTAGTCTTGCCGGACCCCCGTGCATACATCAAACTAGGAGGGTTAAGTCGGTCGAGCGAAGCTCAGTTGACCACCCAACCTATAGGCGAACCGTTTTTAACCAAGATTTATTGTTATTTTACCATTATTCAATCTCGTAGACACTACGAATCGAAAACGTGATCTCGTTTGGGCTTTTAAGGCGGTTCACCGAGAACACACACCGAAAAGGCTTAACGATTTCATAACCCGTCCTCGGATCTTTAATCAGTTACTAAATTAATTAATTACCACATATTAATTAAATTTCAACTAATTACGCGAGTTTGTATACATGCTTATTTTAATTACCAAAATTAAAATTCTACATGTACGCATGGAGTGGATTTATGATATGATGCATGTCATGGCAATTCCGATTTTATATCTATTTTATGATCAAACACATAAAAAATAAATTGCGGAAAATTTAAACACCGAGATGGATCGTTGGTACCCCCGTATCTAATCTATCCTAGGAGAAAAAAAATTACAATCTTGTTGTCTTCATGTCTTCGATCTTCGAACCTTGAACCACGAACCCAAAAGGAGAAGGAGCCTTTATTTTATAAAATAAAATAAATTTTTTTTTTCGAAATTTTTATTTTATTTTATAATCCTGCTGTCATTTTATCCCAGGAAAAAATAAATAAATTTTTTTAAAACGACGATTTTTATAAAAAAATTAGGATTTGATAAAAAATAAAACCCTAGCTGTGTGTTCCAAAAAAAAAATTAAAAAAATTTCAGCCCCGACTCATATTCATACCTCGAGTTCCGTCATCATCTTGTGTTCTTCATCGTTCTTCGTCGTTTTTCCGGAATTACAAAAAAAAAAAAAAAAAGCCGAAAAAAAGAAATAAAAACAACTACTTTTACATCAATCCTATGCTCAAACGATTTAAATCGAGAGAGCTTACAATAGATCTAACGAGTAAACAGTACCAACCCCAATCCATCTCTTCAAACCACAACAATCGCAACATAAAAAAATACATATATGCACCGGCCCCTAAAAAAAATTGGGACAAAAAATCTACATGTTTTCCACTCCTAGATCTAATATTTTATACGTATAAATATAGATCACCAGGTGACTGATACCACTGTTAGTAATATCATCCGCAACGGAAGCGATTTAAGGATCTAGATCTATAAATTATACGTAATAAAATAACTAGATCTACATCTACAAGGGGGTTGTAGAACATACCTCTTGGATCTCAAAATCCAAGTAGAAGAACCGCAATAGGAAGAACAAAAGATGGTGTGAAGAGCACCACGATCTTCCGCACGTGTGATCCAAGCAACTGCCGGTGGAAGGAAATCCTCGACTCGAATCCTCCCGATATGCTACCCGGAAAAACCTCCAAGATTTTCCCTCTCTTCCCTTGGCCAAAATTTTACTTCCTCTCTCTAAGAGATGGAAGTCGAAATTTATAGTGTCTTTTAGGCTTGGGAGAACTCTCTTTATATAGGAGAGTAATCCTTGTCCTCCAAGGATTTTATTTTGCAAATAAATAAATCCAATAAATAAAAGATAATCCTAGAATATCCTAGAACAAATCTAGAATAATCTTTTATTTGTTACATTAAATATTTATCCAATAAATATTTTGTGCACATGTCTTATTAATCCACAAGAAAACTAATTTCTTGTTCACTAAGACTATGCCTTGGCCGAAAATTGCTATTGACCTAGTCAATATTATTTTCGGCCATAACACAATAATTGGGCCAAGATTATGAAAAATGTATTTTTCACATATTTAATTATTTAGCCCAACTAATTTAATAGTCCACTAAACAATTAATTTACATATCGTTTTAATTAAATTCTAATAAGAACTAAATTAATATTATTAGGATTCGACGTCCGAGAATAGCTATGCTATATTGGAGTCACGTCGGGGACCATGGACTAATAATCAGCGGCTCCGATAAATCAAATAAATAATTATCTTACGAAACGAATAATAATTATATTCGATAAATCAATCACAGGAATATGCCACCATAATCCCGTGATCGCACTCCTCCGATTATGAGATTATATTTATCTCCTCACGAGATTGATAATAAGCGTCCATTGATATAATCATTACATATGGATTAATCCTCCATAGATCGCTTCATTCTAAATCGGGAAGTTACCGTTAACCCTTTTTAGAACCTATTATCCTTATTTACCGTTAACCCCCTAGTGATCAATTAATTCATACAACTCACCGGTAGCTAATCGATTGTAATATGAACTCGCATGCGATCGATCGCTTTCTAGGATTAACAAATAAGGGAACTGTCTATCTACTTCCATAAATAGAAGGAATGGATTCCGTATCGTGACAAACACGTACTACTCACTCAATCCAAAGACGATGCCAAGATGGGGTAATTCGGATCACGGACTCGGTGTAATCCTTAACCGTCAAGTCAAACCTCATACTTGATTCAAGCGGTTGGACTCGTGATCACCTCGAGATTAAGATATATCCATAAATATGATCATCGATTGATTCGATAAGACTTCTTGATTACGGAATTATATCGTGAATTCTAATCAAATCGCTCCAAATTTATATGATATATCTATCATATATAAATGCCCCACTAGTTTCTCTTAACCGAAAGTCCGGATAAGACAATCACACCTATTGTGTTCAGGCGCATTAATAGCACGTTAAAGGAGAGACCCGATACTCTCGATTAAATTCACTACGGGCTAATTGTATTTTAAGTACATCTTCACTAACTCAATGCTCCTGTGTATATCCCATACACCGAGTTAAGTGATTACATAAATGATATACTTTAGGGTTTTCTGTAGTGTAAATACTATTGTCACATCGGTGAATATGAGAATAATAAATATGAATAATAATATCATTTCATTTATTAAATAAAACTATTACAAAATTGTCTTTCTGGCATTACACCTAACAGCATCATGATAAAATTTCGAATTTCATAAAAAAAACGAAATAAAACATCTAAAACATTCTTTTCCACTCCAAGATCTAAAATTCATATATACTTTGATCGTTAGATCAAAGGCTCTGCTACCACTTGTTAGATGTAATATCGTCGGATCAATCATAGATTGACCCGATTACGTAGCGGAATGCATCAGATCTAGATCTAAACGAAAACAAAGTACATAAATTAAAGATCTAAACCTACAAGGGGGTTTGGATTTTACCTTTTTATGGTGCTTAACTCCAAGATCAAAAATAGTATCCACGCAAGTTGAGAAGCCACAGCCTTCCAACGTGTGTCTCCCAGCAACACCAAGTGGATGGTGTTTCCCGCCGCCGGACCTCATTGATATGCTACCGGAATAATCCCGAAGATTATTCCAACTCGAAACCCAAAGAAAATAGCTGAAAATTCCAAGCTATTTTTCTTTCAATATTGGCGTGATATGTGATTGTCAAAAGGCTTGGGAGAACTCTCTTTATATGGGAGAGTAATCCTTGTCCTCCAAGTATTTAATAATTAACCAATAATTATTAAATTAATCTTTTCCTTAAAAAGATATATCTAAGATATTCCAAAATAAATAAGGATATATAAAAGATATTCTTTTCCTTAAATTATTTAACACATAAATAATTTAATCACATGTCTTATTATTAATTTAGGAAAACAAATTTCCTAATAATAATACATAAAATATGCGCCCCCTTTAATACAAAATTAGGTCACACGCATTTTTAATCACTTTGGGCCGAGTCCACGAAAAATTTCTTTTCCATGTATTTAATCATCTAGTCCAACTAAACAATTAATCAACATATCAATTAAATAGTCCAATCCAACTATTTAATTATAATTGAGGTGCAACGACGAGAAAACCTATATGCTATATTAGGAGCCACGTCGGGGACCATGGACCCATATTCGATGAGCTACAATTAATCGAATAAAATTATTCATCGAGACGTAATAATTATATCCAACCTATTAATTCCGGGATTACACCACCATAAACCCAAAATCTGAACTCTATCGAATATAGATAACTTACACTCAATTTATGAGTCGGCGTCCACTGATATATAATCATTACATACGGATAAATCCTCCATAAACTGTTCACTTCAATTCGGGATATTTCCATAAACCCTTCTCGAAACATATTATCCTTATTTACCATTAACCCCCTAGTGATAAATTAGTTCATAATTAACCAGTATGATATGAACTCGGCCGATCGATCGCTTTCTGTAGGTTAACAAATAAGGAATCGTTCTGTCTACTTCCCGAGGAAGGAATGGATTCAATATCTGTGTGATAACACGTGACTACTCACTCGTTCTAGAATAGAGCCAACGAGAAGAGTTGGACCACATATTGTGAAGTGATCCTTACTAACACATCAAACTCCACCCTAGTCTAAGCGGCTTATGCAGTGATCACCTCAGATTAAGATTAATCCATATATGATCATCTTGTGATTCAATAAGACTTCTCGATCACGGAATTATATCGAGAACTCAAATCAAATCGGTCCAAATTATATATGATCATCATCATATATAAATTCCCATTAGGTACCCCTATTACCGATATCCGGATAAGATGTCACACATAAAGTGTTCAAGGCGCAATATTAGCAAATTAATCTAGAGACCCGTGCTCAGTTAATAAATGCTACGGACTAAGTTAATTTTAAGTACATCTCACTAACTCAATCCTCTTGTGTATAGCCATACACCGAAAGTTATGTGATTACATAAACGAGGTACTTAGGGTTTTCGATGAGTTTCTTAATTATAACACATGCATATAATAAGATGAATTATTAATTACATCCCCAAAACAATTACATAATTGTCTTTCGGCACTACACCTAACACAAGAAATGCAAAATCAGCGAGATGAGCCTATGATGGACTTTGAGGTGGGGCTTTTGAAAGGTTAGGAGTTGAAAATTTTCTTGATTTAGTTGATACTTCTTTGCTGGAAATGAGACTGGTGGAACTCATTGATGAACAAAAGATGGAAGAAGGTATCAAATTCAAGGATCATAGAGATGGATCAGATAGTGATGACTCATCATCATCTGACTCTGATGATGGTCATCCCCCATATGAAGGAGAAGCCAGTGGGACTGCTATGTTAAATGAACCAAGAGTTGAACAGTCCACTGTTGCTAGCAAGTCTGCTGAGGGCCAGCAGACTGGACAAATGGATGAAGATTTGGAAGATTTAACCATAGATGGTCTGGAAGCATTAATAAATGATGGGATAAATCTTGGAAGAAACAGGCTGGTTGGTATATCAGATACTTTCTTTGTTGTAGAATCTGCTGAACATACTGATGATCAGCAGACTGTAGATTTGGATGAGGAGAAGGTTACTGATCATAGTGAGCCTAATATCAGATCTGAGGATTCAGCTCAATATCAAGAATGGATTGATACTCAGGACACTCTATCCAACACTGATAATACTCTGTGAAAGATTGCTAATGTTAGAGAGCTTCAAAAAGAAAGTATGGCTGAATTCCCTGCCATTCTTGTACAGAGAGTATTGATCACTGAGGAACAAACAGTGGTAGCACAGAGATTGGACATGGTGATGGGATTTGAGGGATCACCATTGCTTGTTGAGGAGGTTCAGGTTGCTGAGGATCAGACAGCACCTGAACAAAGGTTGGAATAGGAGGTTCAGGCTGGCTGCTGAGGATCAGACAGCACCTGAACAAAGGTTGGAACATGTGGTACAGGTTTCGGAGGATCAGACAGCACCTAGACAAAGGTTGGAACTAACTATGGGTTTGGAGGACACCCCTGCTGTTATTGAAGAACATGCTGCTGTAGTAGAGCCTACTGCATGGAAGGTCACTGAAGGGAAAGATAGTCAGCAGACTGTTGTTATTGATGAGGATGAACAGCTGCTGGACTATGACTACAGTGATGATGAGTTTCAAGTGCCTGAGGAAGAACCTATACATGATGAACCACAACAGGCATTTGTATCACTCTTTGAGGAACCTGCCCTAGATCCAATCCTAGTTGAAGAAGGACCTGCCCCTGCTAGAAGGGACATGAGTAGAGCCATGGTTGTCGTGAGACGAGAGGCACAATCTGAGTGTTGAAGAGCCTCTTGATGAACTCTTTGGACATATGGCTGGTGGGGTACCAAAGACAAGTATTGGATGAGTTGAGGGTCATCGAAGTGACATTACCAGGTTAAGAACTCAACTTGACAGGCAAGAGCAAAGGTTTGAAGATTTGATGAATCTAGTGGAAAATAGAGGGAGAACCACTGAAACAGCTGCTTCCAATATTACCTCCACTCAGTATGCTCTTGATGACCTTGCTCTAGATGTAAAGGGGATCAGACAAGGCAATACAATGAAGGAGAAGTTTCTGAAAGACCAACTTGAATCCATTCACCAGAAAATGGACAAACTTGCTGATGCACCCAAGCTCTTGAGGTGAGCTCTCTTTGGAACACTTCACCTGTTTGGATTGGATCCTAAATTCACTGAGATGATCAATCTACTGGAGTAAATAATGCAAGAGAGGATCACTGCAGTTGATATTAGAACAGAGATAATTGAGGGTCAACTGAATAATCTAGTGATCACACATGAGAGTGTTCATGGCCTGCTGTCCCGTTTTATTGATGATGTCAATAAGGGGGAAGAGAGCCAAACATCAGTAGCAAAAGAGGCTGCTAGAATTTTTGCACAGAAGAAATGGGAAGCTGACACCAATGCATACAGAGAACCTGCACCTGGCAGACTTACACTGACTGATGATCTTTTCAAGGAGTATAAGAGGCTTTACTACAACAAAAGAAGACCTTACCATGACAAGGGCTTCCATGCGGGACTCAATTCCTTTTTGGGGCTTAAGTTTTGGGAAGCCAGAGTCAAAGCTCTTAGATCTTCTCACAGAAGTGGAAGAGGTGGTAGAGGTGGAAGGAGTCTACCTACTACATCAGCAAAATATTCACTGAGTGAGTTCAAAGAGTTATACATGCGGTTGGGTTTTTGAGTACACCAAATCAACCTTACTCTACCTAAGGCATGGAAATGGTGGAAGGAAGTGAATCCCCACATTGATTTTTCTCTTATTGAAAATGAATGGATGAGACAAATGGTTAGAGAAATAAGAGAATATCATGAGCAGCAAGAGAAGGAGAGGCTGGAAAGAGAAAGAAGAAACTAGATCAGCATACTTACATCTGCTTTATTTTTGCTGAATCTAGAGTGTAATACTTTTTGAACAAATATGATTATAATGAGAAATGACTGAATTTGTTCTGTTTTTGTTTTTACTCTTTTTTCTTTGTTGTAAGGAGGGTATTGGCATCATCACCAAAAAGGGGGAAATTGTTGGACTTATTTTAAGTTTTAGTGATGAGTGCCAGATTAGCTGTTATAGAGCAAAGGCAAAAAGATGTCTAGATCAAATGTATAGGCTTATTAGAGTTTGATCTTGTATAGGTTTGATCAAACAAGCCTTTGAAATGGTCACCGACTTTCATCAATGACTTTGTCTATAACAAAGAGAGTACCCGAATCAGATGAGACTAGTTTAGGAACCTACTTGAAGGCGAAGAGTCGAGGGCTCAAACTCAATTATTGAAGGCTAAGGGATCAAACTTAGTATTTCAAGTCAAGGATATGAAATCAGAATTTAGGGAAGTCTGTGATGACCTAAACGGATTACATATACCTTGTGTACAAGGTCTAAGTTCCACAAGTTAAGTGGTGATTGGAACTTAGTTATATTCAAAATGGTGTAATCTAACTTCATAATGAAAAGTTAGATATAAGAGAAGTCAGCTGAAGTGTTTTTATAAACACAGCAACTTTGGAACAGCTGACTGATATGCATTTCAGCAGACTTACATTCACAGGAACATGCTGATATATATTTTGAATTATTCAAAGGTTACATTGGAAGAATACAAGAATAATGACAGATAACAACCTCTGATTTTATCAAACAAATCATTGGTTAAGATTAAAGGGACGTTGGAAAGAAACAGATCTTTATCCAATGGATACAAGTCAAAGGGTGGACAGACTGAAAACTGTCAAAAAGCAATCTAACTGTGTCGGTACTATGTACAGGGACAGAATGCAAGTCAAGAAAATGAGAAGTCTGAAATGGCTAAGTTTGAATTTCAAACATAAGTCACAAGGATTCCTACCTATAAATAGCGGACTCCTAATTCAGATACAAGTGATGAAAATTAAGGATCTATCTTGAGCTATCAGATTTCAATCTATTAAACACCCTGATGACCCTATTGAACTTAAAGCTACTGATCCAATAAACTTCTTCAAGTGTAATCTTCTATCAAGCTACATCAAGTTTACACACTTGAAGACCTCAAGCAGCTGATCATATCATCCTGATCAAGCTGCTGAAAGCTGAATCACTTACTTGATTCAAACTTTCTTTTATAAGAAATCTGCTGAAAACAGTGAAGCATCTTTGGGGTGTCAATGACTTTTGTTTGTGGTGGAGCTGGTGAAGAGGCAATCCTACCCTTCAAGGACCAGTAGAAGACTTTGGAGCAGCAATCCTACCTGTTCCAAGTGTTCAGTTTGTGAAGCCATAGTTATTGGTGAAGGACAAACAACTTAGGGATTTTTGTAACTGCTACCTCAAGGATCTCTAGTGAATTACCTCCAACATCACAGGAGAAGAGTGGAATGACATGATTACACCACCTGGAACCACTATAAAAATTGCCTACTTACTTTCTGCATTTATATTCTGCATTAGTACATTTAGTACATCAATCTACTGAACTAGCAACTAAATCACACACATACACTACTGAGTATCTAATACTTGGTATCATATTTTAACAACAAGAAATAAGGCTTAATTTAAATATATTCCGCTGCAAAAAATTTAGTAGAGTCAATAGTCGGTGAGACTCATGAGTGTCGCCAGACTCTCTTGAGCTATCGCCTAGTCTTGAAGTTCTTTGAATTTGTTAACTCCAAAAGTTTTAAGTGGTAAGTTTATTCACCCCCCCTCCCTCTAAACTTAACGAAAGCCTTTTCAAGGGACCAACAGATATCAATAGCAATATTGTTGAGGTTTGCTCTTTTTCTATCTTCAGCACCCCACTCTCTTTTTGGCTTTATAACATACTGAGTTTCACTACCCACAGTTATGGCCTTAGTGATCTCCAGTGGTCCATCAGTTAGGACATACATCATCTCATCATGTGTTGTAGCTAGATAAGCCTACATACGATGTTTATACTCATCAAAACGATCTAAGGAACACATCAACATAGTTCTAGCATACTGGTTGTTATCCTTGATGCAAATCTTTGAAAATCATGAACTTGAAAAAGTTTTCACAGTATTTTCACATGCACAACAAGTAGGATTACTTCAGAACAGAAGCACTGCTCCGATGCCAATTGTTGGTCCCTTGAAAAGGATTTGGTTAAGTTTAGAAGGAGGTGAATAAACTTAACACTTAAAACTTTTGGAGTTAACAAACTCAACAATGTCGTGAGCTTGTCGATTGCTCAATAGTTTGTTGACCACTCAATGAGTCTCTTTGACAGCTTGATATTACTTTGGATTTCTTGCAATGAATATATTTAGTTTAAGCCTTATTACTTTTTGTTAAAAGAATGATACTAAGTATTAGATACTCAATAGTGTAAATGTGTGAATCAGTTGCTAGTTTAAGTAGGTTAATGTGTTCAGTATACTAAATACAGAAAGTAAATGCAGAAAGTAAGTAGGCAATTTTTATAGTGGTTCTAGGTGGTGTAATCCTTTCAGTCCACTCTTCTCCTGTGATTTGGAGGAAATTCACTAGAGATCTTTGAGGTTGCAGTTACAAAAATCCCTAAGCTGTCAATAACTATGGCTTCACAAACTGAACACTTGAAACAAGTAGGATTGCTGCTCCAAAGTATTCCACTGGTCCTTGAAGGGTAGGATTGCCTCTTCACTAGCTCCACCACAAACAACAGTTCTTGACACCTAAGTGCTTCTCTGTCTTCAGCAGGTTTCTTGTAAAATAAAGTTTGAATCAAGTGAATGATTCAGTGAGATGATGAGCTTGATCAGGATGAAATGATCAGCAGCTTGATGTCTTCAAGTGTGTATACTTGAAGTAACTTGATAGAAGGTTACACTTGAAGATATTTCTTGATCAATCAATTAAAGCTCTATGTATGTCAGTAGGGTAATTTTATTGATCAGAAATTTGATAGCTTGAGTAGATTATTTGTTTTTCATCACTCGTATCTGAATCAGGAGTCTTCTATTTATAGGTGAGAATCCTGTGACTTATGTTTGAATTTCAAACATAGCCGTTTCAGACTTGCATGGTAGTTAGGGTTTATAAATTTTCTTTAATGGGAAACGGCCATGGCCTGCCTAGTAAAAGATGAGAGACATGCATAGGCACAACATCACAAACGACTGTATCCTCATATTTAGGTGTGGTGAAGGTAACCTTGCATTGCTTAGTAACTTTTAAGTCGCCGCTCTCATTCAACCATTGTAAATTATAAGGGCGTGGGTGTGCTTCCGTGGGTAAATTCAGATTTTGAACACACTCAAGGCTAACAACATTCGTGCAGCTACCGGAATCCACAATCAAACTACATAGTTTACCTTTGATTAAGCACCTCGTTTGAAAAATATTATCCCGTTGATCAACTAGTTCATCGGGTTTGACAACTGCATGCAATGCTTTCATGGAAACAAGGGACTTACCACACGGAGCATATTCCCCAACATCGAATTGCTCCTCCTCTTCATAATCATCATCCTCCTGTTCCTCCTCGCACCATTCGCCTTCTTCATGGACCGGGTCAACAGCTTAAGCCGGATTCCTTATCAATGTACAAACCTTCTTTGCATTGAAGGCCTTCTTATTACCACACTCATTAGCTTTATGACCTATCCCATGGCATTTAAAACACTTAATAACAGATGGTCTTCCTTCAAATCCGGGCGCTTTAGACTTACCCTTGTCAGCGATTTGAGGTTTATCCTTGTTTTGCATCGGCGTAGAAGAGTCATTAATAACAATACCACGCTTAAAGAAAGGTTTATTACCATTGTTGCGGGGTTGGGAAGAGTTGAACCGATTGGGTGCCTGGGAGTTACCTTTGGCCGAACTCCATATCTTAGATTTGAGTTGCTCCTCTTTAGTTTGAGCTGCGTGGAACACATCTTCAAAAGTGTCCAATCTCATGAGTTCTATAGCATCAGCAATATCATACCTCAAAGCACTAAGAAACCTGCGTATGGTATACTCCTCGGGTTCATTAGTATCTGTTCTAAGCATAAGCTTCTCAAGTGTATCTCTTAATTCGCGACGGATTTATCCCTTGAGATAAATTTTGCAACATCTTCACTTGATCCTCATGTAAGAGGAAGGGACCCATCGTTTATGCATTTCCTCTTTAAGTATCTCCCACGAATTAATTTCAGATTTTCTTTGTCTCCTGCGCTTTTCATTAGTACTACATAGCCATAATAAGGGAAGTTCATCAAATTCAATAGTGGCTAAGTGTACCTTTTGCCTGTCAGTGCAGCGGCGATAGTTGAAAACCCTTTCACATTTAGCTACCCAAACAAAATAGTCATTCGGATCAGTAGTACCTTTGAATGGGGGAATTTTCAGTTTGATACCTCTAACATCATCTGTAGCTTCTTCATCACCGATATCATCTTGGTCAAACCTAAGTTGACGCTGCCTCCTCCTTGGTTGTCGCAGTACTTCCTCATCGTTATCCAGATCTTCTCCTCAACTTCAAACCCAAAATTTTCATGTACTTGCCAAGTATCCTCTCTCTAGGTGGTCTTATAGGCACACGGCCCCCGATCGCACCTCTTCTACCCCTACGGTTTGGGTTGGTCGCCTAGGCGCCGCCACGTCCTCGGCTTTCGTCAGGTTGCTTGGCTTGGGCATTTACGGTAAGGGCTTCAATCCTGGCCATCATGGCTGTCAATTGATCCATTTTAGAGGCTTGTTGTTTCTGTCCTTCTTGTAGTGCCCGAATGGTAGCCTCCTGGCCAACAATCCATCGTGTCACGTTCCCATCCGTTGGTTGGGATCCATCTCCCTCGGTTGGACCTGCCATCACAACACGAACAAACACAAAAGCAGTAGAGAAAATAAAAGAAGAGAACGTGAAATCCACTAACCTGGAGAGATGTATTTGATCTCAAAGTGATCCTTCAGCTTTCAAGATTCTCGTAGTAGTGCTCCCCGAGGTTTTGCAATTTCCAAAGTATTAAGAACAAGTGTCCTTCGAATGTCGAAGCCCAAGGTAAAAAAAAGGCTGGTGGTTTTTCTAAGAATAGGTTGCTAAGAACAACAGTTTGGGAAACAGCCACCAAACTACTTAAATTAAACCACACTTTTCAAATCAGATTGTTAAGATCTTTAATCCAAAAGTTCCGTTTGTAGTACTCGTAAAATTAAAAATTAGATTCAAACGACGAACTTAAGTTCACAACAATATAGCAAATTCAACCCTTCTTTTCAACAATTTTCAATTGCCAAAACGAACCTTAAGAGATTTCTGGCTGGCGGTGAATTTTTTTTTTCTCTAGAATAATTCACCGAGCATAACACCTCTATTAAGTTGAGACTGAGATTTCTGGCTGGCAGTGGCTAATTCGAACCAAGCACACTGAGCATAACACCTCAAAATTTGAAATTGCTACCGAGATTTAATTTGGCGATGGTTATTTTTTCCTTTTTGTCAATACTGGACCACCGAGCATAACACCTTAAGTAACGATTTTTTTTGGTCAATAAATGGCCTTTCCTTGAAGACTCTTGAAATCAGATTGCTAAGCTTATTATTATGTCCTTGTCCAGATGCTTTAAAATCTAATTTTTAATTTTTTTCGAGAACACAATTCGAAATTTAAGGATGCAAATATCCAAACAAACAGCCTTAGAACGTATGCTTTAACTTACGTATTTGAGGGCTGTATCACAAACGCAATGTTGGGTAAGGAAGGGTGGGTGGGGGGGAAGACAGGCCATGAATTGAAAAGAGGAACGCAGATGAAGGGAACGAAATATGGTTTTTTTTTTTTTTTTTTTTTTTGGGTTCAAGAACCAATCAGAAAAAGAAAGGGGAAAAAAAAAATCAAATAGGGCAACTAATGGTCAAACCCTCAAGTCGGCGGCACATATTTGCTGGAACTTTTTTGTAATCAATTATCAATTCCTCATGTATCTAGAAGGTAGTTGGGGAATAGATATATATATATATATATATATTTTTTTAATAAGGATAAACAATGATAACAAGAATTTTTTTTTGAACAGGAGCACGCAAGCAAAAAGGATCTGTTTTATTCTATTTTTTTTTGTTTTTTTTGTTTGACGTTAAGAAGAGAAAAGATGATCGCCGGGGCGTACCTGAGGAGGGTGGTTGAACGACGGAAGAGAAGGAGGCGGTTATGCCGGGAGATCGCCGGCTTCAAGAGAAGAGATGATCCTAGGGTTAGCAGCAACACGCGGCGGTGCGGCTGACGTGATGATTCAACAATCTCTGATACCAATTGATACAGAATACCTAAATATCACGTACACGTTGGAACGATCTAGAATTATCACGATTTTATGGCTCCTCAACCTTCAAGAAACCTGTTCTTGAAAACCTTGGAATGATCAAAACCCCTTGGAGACCTGCCCAAGAAACCCTGATTTGTGAACGTTCAAGAATTGCCAAATTCTTGAATTTGATGTTCAATGATTAAGTTTATTCGTAAACTTAAAAAAAACGCAATTGTTCTTGCCAATGCAAAGAAGAAATTTTATAATGATTCTGAATAATGTGTGTCCTTGAAAAGAGACTCCTAAGCCTTATTTATAGGCTTACAACTAAAGAAAATAAAAACCAAAATCCGATGTGGGACAAATAACTTAAAAAAAACTCCTAAGCTTCTACTTGGCCTATGGGCGGCTTTTATTATTAAAAATAAACTCAATCTCGAATCGTCTCTAATCACATCCATCAAAGAACAATGAGCAATCGACTTCTCACATTCAACCTTTCCTTCGTGAACATCATCGAATGCCTGCATAACCAATGTAGATAAAGCTTCATCTCTCTTCTTGCGTTGCAATCTGGTCAGCGGTCCATCTCGAATTATCAAAGGATCCTTGGCCTGAATTGGTGACACAAGATCATGATGTGTGACTGGTGGCAATGGATCTGAACTCACATCATGGTCTCTACATTCCGCAAAATCCTAACTACCATGCAAAACTAACTCCTAACCGGCCGAATACCGGGTAATTGATAGTAGAGCGAAGTGAGTACGGGGTCGATCCACAGGGAATTGGGATGTTGAATCTAATTTCACTAATTCCTTTCAATTGTTACTTAGGAAAAACGAATAAACGAAAGAACAAATAAAATAAACGAAAGAGCAATTAAAATAAATCTAACCTACGAAATAAAATAACACAACCTAAACTAAACTAAAGATACATGGGATCAAACAGTGCACAAACCAAGTGATTTCAATCCTAGTTCATCTCATGATTTTAATTCAAATTGTGGTTTCACCTTTACACGAGATACAAATCCCTAATTCCTTAGTGAATTTAATCTCAAGCTATGGATTCCTAATTCCTTAGTGAGTCCAATTTATCAATCTCTCATCTTCAGAATGTTGAGATCAATATTCCATACAAAACGAAGGTGTAGATTCAGGTTAACTCTCGTATTTTAGAACCTAACAACCTAGATAATTAACCAATTAACTTGTCATCATTAATGATTAAAAATCCTATCTTTCTATGGTGATCTAGTCTACGCAACTTCCGTATGTTGTAAACATCAATAGCAAACTGATCTCTCGATCTAATTCACATAATAGCATCATAATCATAGAACGATACAACATGAATTAAAAGATCACAAAAAAGCGAATAAGGATCTGAATAAATTAAATAAATAAACTCACGTAGTTTGGTACATGATTGAATCCATGAATCGAAAACGGAAGAAAACTACATCTAATCTAACCCCGGATCACCCGAGCATAAGGCTCGGGTGACCGGCCTTGGAGCCTCCCAGAAAGCTGCTGCTGCTGTGAAGTTGCCGCTGAATATTTTGTATGAATTATGGGATATTTAGGTTTACAAGCTGCTGCATATATATAGAGAAGTATGTCGGCTACTTCTAAATAATTGCGGCTGAAATTATCCTAATTAATTAGGGAATTGAAATATATGTTGGCTGTGGCAATGTGTAAGTCGGTTCTGCTGAGAGTAGACCTTGGACGCCAGTTTGCATAGAGGCTGAACTCAAACTTCTAAAATTCATATCTTGAGTTGTAAACCTCCAAAAATTATGATCCGAATGTCATAAAAAAGCTCTCGGAAAACTCTACAACTTTCATTAAGGACTCTTCTTGAAAAACGCCTTTTGATTAGCCCGTCAGACATTACAGTCGTTTTGGGATTTTCCCAAGCTTTATTTCATCTTCATCCTCTTGTATCTCTTTCTTTCCACTTTAATCTTCAATCAAACATCATTTAGACCTCTTCCATTCCACATTTGTGCACCTAAAAGATGACAAAACCGAGCAAAACGTAAAACCATACAAAATAGATAATAAAACCACGATATTTACTCGATTTTGCATTTTAACTATTCAAAACGTCATTTGCTCAATTAATCGATTATAAGCTCGAATTCTACTAAAACATCCATATATGGGGAATATTGATATAAAATATATCCTTATAAAACACTACAAATTGACCCTTAACAACTCCCCACACTTATCTTTTGCTCATCCCGAGCAAAACAAAAACAAAGTCAAGCTCGAGACAAATAAACATCCATATAAATATGAAGTATATTCAATAACTTAGAAGTTCACCCGTGTAGTGTGTGCATAGCCATAATAAACTTCCACTAAGTTCCACAATTTGAATGTTATTCAAACCAAAACTAGCCCGGTTTCCCATCTAAGTTAGAAATATTCAAAAATTATAACAGGCACTTTACAAAACATACATATCCCAAAAAAGAAATAGTAGAGAATATCTAAAACATTTCCGGCTGGACTCAGAGGATAATCCCTACAACATATCCTTCGATTTATACTGGGGTATAAGATTAACGATAACTAAGTCCTTACTTATTCATAATAATATATTTCAATATTTTCACTTTTTCACACTTTTCTAACACACATCGAATAAGCTTTTGCCCTCATAGCGAAATAGGACATTTCAAGATAATCCCTACCTTACTCCAATCATAAGGCAATATAAACCGATCATCGTGTGAGCTTTTGTCATCATAGTGGAATAGGACATACGTGGTACACCCTACCTCACCCAAATCATAAACCCGACTTCCGACACACACAATTACAATTATGTTTACTTAGAGATTTCTGGTCATGAGTGGAAAAGATTATTTTCTAGTAGCACAGACTCATGAGCATAACACCTCAAGTAAACAATTTATTACTATTGCAAAGACTTAATCACGTTTCACTTATCACATTCAAACTTACAGATATTCACGATTATGTCATACTTTAATCCTAGAATACAAACTACTAAACTTTTCAAGAATTGTACATAAGCAAAGAAACATGCTATAATCATCAAAAATCTCCAACTAAAATGGGGTAGGCTTTCAACATTTAGCTCATCATTTACTATGGCATGTGAAAAGAGTGTCGGGTGAAACAACTAAAATTACTAAATATACGAATATAGCAAAAATGATATAAACTCAAGCAAAGATATGCCTTTGTCTACTCGGGATATAACAAAAATTTGAAAATTAAGCACTTTTCATAGAAATACTAAAAATATGAGCAAACGAAAGTAGACACATAAATCATCTATCCCTTCCCCACACTTAGATTGCAACTTGTCCTCAAGTTATACTGAGAAATAATAAATTAGAGAACTTAGTGATTGGATGCCGGGCAGTGCGGAGGAACCAACAAGAACCGTGGATTGCTTGCATAGCTCAAGATGACTGTGGAGCATCACAGGACAAAGGAATACATCTTTAAAGTGCACAATAGCTATAGAAAGTATCCTGCCAGACTTGATTAGTGCAAAAGAGTCTTCGGGAAAAAGAAAAGATTACATATATAAAGCACATGAAGAAAAGGATCATAGAGATTTTTCAACTTAAGCTCAACTAAAGATTGAATACTATACATGAAATAATACAAAGTCGTAGGCTAGGTGCAACTATATGAAAATATACTACAATGCAATCTACATGATATGCAATCCTAAAAATAAAATAAATAAAAAAATAAATTTTGACAGGCTCAGGCTGAGCAAGTTGACCCCTGACAACTCTACAGTGACTACGGCCTATCAGAAAACTAAAATAAAAGCGAGGTAGTATTACGAAACCGACGCTTAACTACACTCAAGAAAAATAAAAGAAAAATAGAAAAACAATGCAACTAGATGACATGCAACTAAATGATATGCATCTGAATGATATGCAAAAATAAAAGAAAATAAAAGAAAGAAAACTAGCCCACTCATTTGCAACATGACATGTATATAATAAACGTCTACCGATAATGACAGGTTATGATAAACGATGCGATTTGTTTCATTACATGCAATGTAGACGCACTTTAAGACTCGTCAATGGTGATAGCATTATGGAAAACCAACAGTTAGCTATACTAAACAGATATAACTCATAAGGTTTCCATCGTAGCAACGGAAAACCGACGATTACTACCCAAATGAGTTATAAAAATAACAAGGAAGCACATAAGTCTCAAAGCTCACAAGATTCATCACGGCGGTATGTAGCATCACGAAACCGACATTAGCTACTAATTAACACGAAGACCGCTTATAGCATACGAGAACCGATGAGAACTATAACTTGCATAGATGAATCATGTATAAGAATAAGATCATTTACTTAGCATGAATTCATATATGGAAAGGTATAACATTCATATTCGTGACATCTATGTAAAAATAAATAGGCCACAGATGCTCGAATGTAAGCAATCCATACTAAATAAAAGCATTAGGAATGAGATGAAGAAAAACTGGACTACGAATCATGCGTTCAAAGACAAATGTGACGGTGTTCACCTCAAAATACATCTTTGGACGAAGCGTTCAAAGAAACAAACGCTCGTTTGACTTGAAAACCAACCAGACGGACGTTCAGAAAGCATAGACGCTCGTCTGGTCCTTTAAACCAAAACAGAGTCGAAAATATTTGAGCGGACGAGCGTCCAATACTTTCAAACGCTCGTTTACCTGCAGCTAAAGAAGCTGGGCGGGCGTTCACTAACTTGAATGCTCGCCCATACAACGAATACACAAAGAGAGAGCAGAAAACGCAGACAAACCCTAAAAACTTAAAACGCATATTAACACGAGATCACAAAGAGCCACTTTCAATTAAAGCACAAAGAGGTTAGATCGGAAAACACATAAACACATACTTCACGTTTAAACAAATCGAGTAAAAAACTTTTGCACATTCTTAACCTTATGGTCATCGAAACACGGCAAAATAAAAACTCGATTTGGTAAACGCTACTTTTATTAAAACGAAAAATAAACGTAACAAAATCGAGAAATAACAAGATCGATTCAACATGACACCTATTCCCGGCAACGAAGCCACTTTTGTTGGAGGATTTTGCATCATTAAACAAAAGAAAATTTATAAACCCTAACTACCATGCAAAACTAACTCCTAACCGGCCGAATACCGGGTAATTGATAGTAGAGCGAAGTGAGTAAGGGGGTCGATCCACGAGGAATTGGGATGTTGAATCTAATTTCACTAATTCCTTTCAATTGTTACTTAGGAAAAGCGAATAAACGAAAGAACAAATAAAATAAACGAAAGAGCAATTAAAATAAATCTAACCTCACGAAATAAAATAACACAACCTAAACTAAACTAAAGATACATGGGATCAAACAGTGCACAAACCAAGTGATTTCAATCCTAGTTCATCTCATGATTTTAATTCAAATTGTGGTTTCACCTTTACACGAGATACAAATCCCTAATTCCTTAGTGAATTTAATCTCAAGCTATGGATTCCTAATTCCTTAGTGAGTCCAATTTATCAATCTCTCATCTTCAGAATGTTGAGATCAATATTCCATACAAAACGAAGGTGTAGATTCAGGTTAACTCTCGTATTTTAGAACCTAACAACCTAGATAATTAACCAATTAACTTGTCATCATTAATGATTAAAAATCCTATCTTTCTATGGTGATCTAGTCTACGCAACTTCCGTATGTTGTAAACATCAATAGCAAACTGATCTCTCGATCTAATTCACATAATAGCATCATAATCATAGAACGATACAACATGAATTAAAAGATCACAAAAAAACGAATAAGGACTGAATAAATTAAATAAATAAACTCACGTAGTTTGGTACATGATTGAATCCATGAATCGAAAACGGAAGAAAACTACATCTAATCTAACCCCGGATCACCCGAGCACAAGGCTCGGGTGACCGCCTGAAACCTCCTGAAAAGCTGCTGCTGCTGCTTTGTGAAGTTGCCCCAATATTTTGTATGAATTATGAGATATTTAGGTTTACAAGTTGCTGCATATATATAGAGGAGTATGTCGGCTACTTCTAAATAATTGCGGCTGAAATTATCCTAATTAATTAGGGAATTGAAATATATGTCGGCTGTGGCAATGTGTAAGTCGGTTCTGCTGAGAGTCGACCTTGGGCGCTTGATTTGCATAGAGGTTTGAACTCAAACTTCTAAAATTCATATCTTGAGTTGTAGACCTCCAAAAATT
The DNA here is from genome assembly GCA_026214975.1 of Gentiana macrophylla. Lineage (NCBI taxonomy): Eukaryota > Viridiplantae > Streptophyta > Magnoliopsida > Gentianales > Gentianaceae > Gentiana > Gentiana macrophylla. Next base: position 60,736,491 of record CM047811.1, read on the forward strand.
ATGATCCGAATGTCATAAAAAGCTCTCGGAAAACTCTACAACTTTCATTAAGGACTCTTCTTCGAGAAAACGCCTTTTGATTAGCCCGTCGTATTACGAGTTGTTTTCGGATTTTCCCAAGCTTTATTTCATCTTCATCCTCTTGTATCTCTCTCTTTCCACTTTAATCTTCAATCAAACATCATTTAGACCTCTTCCATTCCACATTTGTGCACCTAAAAGATGACAAAACCGAGCAAAACGTAAAACCATACAAAATAGATAATAAAACCACGATATTTACTCGATTTTGCATTTTAACTATTCAAAACGTCATTTGCTCAATTAATCGATTATAAGCTCGAATTCTACGAAAAACATCCATATATGGGGAATATTGATATAAAATATATCCTTATAAAACACTACAAATTGACCCTTAACATCTCTATCTTGACTTGCTTTCTGTCTTTGTTCATAGTACTGACACTATCAGTTTGCTTTTTGTCAGTTTTCAGTCTGTCCACCCTTTGACTTGTATCCATTGGTTAATCCTCTGAATCTTTCCAATGTTCTTTTTATCTTGGCCATTGATTTGTTGATTATATCAAGGCTTGTAATCCATCCTTATCCTTTTAATCTTCCAATGTAACCCTTGATTAAATCAGGAAATATACTCAGCAAATATCTGAATTATAATAGCCTGCTGATGTACAGATTTCTCAGCAAGTCTAAGTCTGCTGTGTTTTAATAACACATCAGCTGACTTCTTCTCATATAACTTTTTATTGTGAAGTTAGAGTACACCATTTTGAACATAACTAAGTTCCAGTCACCACTTAATACATAGAACTTAGACCTTGTACACAAGGAGTATGTAATCAGCTTAGGTCATCACAGACTTCCCTAAATTCTGATTCCATAACCTTGACTTTAAATACTAAGTTTGATCCCTTAGCCTTCAATAACTGAGTTTGTACCCCCAGCCTTTAGTCTTCAGTAGGTTCCTAGACACTCTACTGACCCAGTTACCCTACTGATCTAGACAGGTCTGCTGATACAGTCAGCTGACCTAATTTCCTTGTTTGATCAACCCTATACAAAGATCAAACTCTAATAAATCTATACATTCAGGTGGGTCAGCAGGGCCTGTACCCAGGGGCTTGTCTTCTTGGTCCAGGTGGACTTTAGGGGCTGTCCTTAGTGACGTGGGTCGGGCTGGTATGTGTTTAGTTGGAACCCGCAAAACCGATTTTGCCAAAAGAACATCCGGGCAAGGAAGGGTCAAAGCGGTGGTACCGAAAGTGTAGTTTGGTGCTTGGTGTATGAATGGATCATGATGTGCGCTTTTGGTAGAAACCAAAGTGCCATTCGAAGTGTGAGAAGAATGGTTCAGTTGAGAAAATCTCCTTGAACCTTTCTTTCCATACTGGAATGCGTGGTGCTTGGGTGAAGAACGTTGTACAATGTGTGATTGTGTCGATGAAGCTGATCGTCACGTGCTATCTCATGAGTTACTAACAATAGTACTAGGTCAATCATACCATAGTGATGAGCTCGTTTAGTCACTTATACCAGCAAGAGTACTAGGTCAATTGTAGTATAGTAAGGCAAATCAAGGTCATAATGAACCATAAACTAATTAAACATGCGATAAACTTGCTTTTCATGTTAAGAACACATAATGGTCTAAGACCAACATAGATAAATAAAACGTAAATAATAATAATTAACCTCTACAATCATCATATTATTGTTTGGAATTAACTAACTTATATAATTAAACAACACACAAGGCAATTATTAATCCAATTCATATTTATTATTATAACAACGAGTGTCATCCCCTGATGTGGTTCTACTTCGTGGACGGACAGTAGACCTCTATGCCTAATTACGTTTCTACTGATTACAAGCTAGAACTTCATATAACAGACATGCATATTAAACTAGGGATGCGGGTATAAACCATGTTCCTCATCCAGGCAGCCACCTTGGACGGGCTAGCACACCTTTCAAACGATCGATTATTTATGTCTTAATTAATACTTCAACTTTTAGTTCCTTCATATTAATTTACGAAAATGGATAAGTGGATTGGCCAATTCTAAGTATACGTGGATTAAACCAGATATTCAGATGCAGCCCAAGTCGTACCTTTGAAATGGTGAAAACTAGGTGTCTCGCCCAGGCGGTAAAGACTGCCTCCCGGGCGAGCTCGGCGCAACACATGATTTTCAGCGTTTCTTGATACGTAATGGATTGATTAGTTGTTTACGCGAAGAAATTATATAAATCGGATAAAAACACGTTCGTGATTCATATTGAATTCATCTATGATTCACCGACTACAAGGATTCGTGGAATATTCATCCTCATCGACAAAGATGAATATTCCCTAGAAGCGTATTCGAAGATTCATATCGTTCGTTATGAAGAATGAACTCAAACAATAAATAAACATTGGGAGGGAGAATTATTACATAATGAAAACTATAACAAAAAAAAGAATACTCACATCGCAATAGACCTTCAAGAAAACTCTCTTATAAAAGATGAAATAATGTTGAATTGTACTTTATATTGTATTGTGAAAAGTAGTCTCTCATCTTGTGTTTGACAAAGATCAACTTAAATAATAGACCAAAACCGAATTAGGGAGAATCCCTAGCCGACCTAATGACATATCAAAACCCTAACCAACTCTAATAACGCGTATGCAAAATTTGGTGCGTTTCCCAAGGCCCGACTGGGCGAATGCCCCACTGGCTTGGGCGAGTGGGCCTTTTTCTGCCATGTCAGCGTCCAGAACTTTCTCTCATGTCCGGTATATTATGTAATAGTTTGCTCCTACAATCCGGCCATTTAGCTTGCGTCCACAAGTCCATTCGTAAAATATCCAATAAAACGTGACTTGTAATACCAAATAATGCAATAAATCGACTAAATGCAATATAGCAAATCATAAATCATTTAACGTGTAATTCATGCACGAGACATACAATTCTGAATCAAATATAGCCCTTTTAAGTAAGTATTGGGGGTATTTGTTATGATAATATAGGTATAAAGTTAACGGTCATCAACTACCCCCCATTTTACCTTTGATCGTCCCGAACAAATATAGAATGGATACAAACTCCCAAAACACGATAACCTAATTGATGACAGGCTCATTCAAAATTCCAAAGTAAAAGAAATAGCATTCCACGTTCATAAGTTACGCATTAATCACTATTTTATCTATAAATCAATGTGTGTGAGTAACCATCATGCAAAGTACTTATTAGAAAGATATACTACCTTTAAGATCTAACTCTACTACAATGACTTTGTGACACCTCCTTATCATTTACTAATAATACAAGTGTAATCGAGATTCCATAGAAGCAGAGAGGATTTGGGAACCGAGATTTTTTCTCAGTCCTCGTCTGTTATTATTGTATGCGAGGGTCGTGCGTCATACGCTCCGAGTTTGCTTCCCTCCTGCCTTTATGCTTTTCGATTTTTTTTTCTGGCAGATTCTCTCTTGTTTTTCTTTGTACTATTCCACCGAATAAATTTGGTTTGGGACAGATCCTCTTCATTCACTCACAAATTCGTTTTGTTCCCCTTTTTGCTTTAGTGGTCTCAATATATCCCTTATTAGAAGTATAATAAGAAGTAGACACAAAATCGAGTATTGAAGCATCAACCTTGCAGACAATATAATTTTTCATCTTAACTTATTCAGACTTAACATTCAATTTATACGTGCTTAAAAAGGTTGATTCACAGACAAAATTTATAATTAATAGGAAACTAGTTACATAGAATGATGTAATTTACTAAAGAATATCGAAACTTAACATGTTAACAATAGGTTCCAACGAGCTTAAGGGCTTCGTTAGTTATCTTTAAATTCTCAAGATTTGTAATAGAAAGTGTGACATGCTTAAAAGTTCAATTTTAATCAATTTTTCAAATTCACATGGTGTGAGCAAGCTAAGTGACTCGTATCCCCCACTTAAACGATGCATTGTCCTCAATGAATAAAAATGAAGTAAAGAACAAAAGAACTTAGCTTCAGTCAAGCGCAGACATGGGGAACAAGTCTCGGGATCGCAGGGGATGTATAAGGACCATAGATCATAGAAGAAAATGCTGCAAAACAGCTAAAACACTAGAAGTCTTGGGGTTACGTTAAAACCGTCAAAAAAAAAAAATAATATTAAAAAATAAGGCAATAAAAGGAATAAATAAAAACCTTATACAATTTAAGCCTCAAAATGATTATACTACAGGCGCAAATTATAAAGTACGGAAAATGAAAAGACATACAAACTGACTCAATAACGAAAATACTAAATAAAAAGAAAAGTACAATCTAGTCTTCATCGCTATCCACCACATAGATATTCTCAAAACCGGGTGGAGGAGCGGAAGAACCAAACGCAGGACTCCCATGTGCAGGAACATAAGGTCTATTGGATCAACGAGGTGGAGAGGAGGAAACTCATCCGAGATATGGAAATGATGCAGCATCCAATCGAGCTTATGGTGGGCCGACTCCAAACTATGGTGAGCCGAGTCCAAACTAGCAAAAACTCACTCATTCACCTCTCGCTGGGCTGTAGAAATTATTGAAACACCTTCGCAGACGGAATACGTGCTCTAGGAGGGGCTCGTATTGATCTATCTCCTATTTCTGGGTTTTGAACCGTCAACGAAGATAAGGCAGGCTTAGGGCGAACCGTATCGTCGCCACCCAAGTGAGGGCAACCAGCACCAGAAGTGTTAGACATATTTTAGTTTTAATGATGACTAGCTGTTATATAGCAAAGGCAAAAAGATGTCTAGATTAAATGTATAGGCTTACTAAAGTTTGATCTTTGTTTAGGTTTGATCAAACAAGCATCAGAATGAGGTCACCGACTTGATCAAAGAGACCTATCTAGTCGATGAGAGTATCTAGGATAGTAGAGTCTAGGAACCTGCTGATGGTTGAAGGCTGAGGGTTCAAATTCAATAATGAAGTCTGGGGTTTCAAAATCAATAATGAAGGCTAAGGTATCAAACATAGTAATTAAAGTCAAGGATATGGGATCAGAATTTAGGGAAGTCTGTGATAACCTAAACTGATCACATATACCTTGTGTAGAATAGTAAAAGGTCTAAGTTCCATTAAAGTAAAGTGTTGATTGGAACTTGGTTATAGTTAAAATGGTGTACTCTAACTTAATAATAATAATTTAGATGATAAGCAGTCAGCTGAAGTGTTTATAAAACACAGCGGACTAAAAGTCAGCTGACATATGTGTACATCAGCAGACTTACACAACAGGTGTTTGCTGAATGTATAATTCAAATTAATCCAAGTTTTTCTGGAAGATTAAATGGACAAGGATGATTTACAAGCCTTGGATTAATTAGTCAATCAATGGCCAAGATGAAAGGGACGTTGTAAGGATTTTAGAGCCATATTAAATGGTATTATTCCATTGGTTGACAGACCGGATTGTCAAAAGGACACTGTCAGTGTCAGTCAGGTACAACAGAGGGATTTTCAGGAATATTCAGACAATCCTATAATAGTTATCATTCAAATTCAAATCACAGGATCTACACCTATTAATAGAAGACTCCTGATTCAAATTGCACAACCAAGAATTTACACGAAGCAATTAAGTTTTTAGCAAGAAATTGATCAAAGTGCAATCTGAACCTGTTGATACTTACAGAGCTTTAATACACTTTTCAAGTTTTTCTTTAAGTGTTATCTACAATCAAGTTACATCCATTTCATACACTTGAAGATCTTAAGTCGATCTTATCATTCTCGATCGAAGCTTCTTGAAAAGTCAATCACTTTTTGATTCAACCCTTCTTTTTCAAGAAATTTGCTGAAGACAGAGAAGCACTTTTGAAGTGTCAAGAACTGTTGTTTTGTGATGGAGCTGGTGAAAAGGCAATCCTACCCTTCAAGGACCAGTGGAATACTTAGGAGTAGCAATCCTACCTGTTTCTAGTGTTCAGTTTGTAAAGCCATAGCTATTGGTCAATGACAAACAGTTTAAGGATTTTTGTAACAGCTACCTCAAGAATCTCTAGTGAATTTCCTCCAACATCACAGGAGAAGAGTGGACTGACAGGATTACACCACCTGGAACCACTATGAAACTTGCCTACCTTACTTTACTGTATTTACATTCTGCAATTTACTTTATCTGCATGTTTATCACATCAATTTACTGAACTAGCTACTGAATCACACCACTTGCACTACTGAGTATCCAATACTTAGTATCATATTTAAACAACAAGTAACAAGGCTCAAATTAATATATTCCGCTGCAACAAATTCAAGAGCTTTAATAGTCAGCAGACTACTGAGTGGTCAGCAGACTATTGATCCTGCTCAGTTTGTAAAACTCCAAAAAGTTTTTAAGTGTTAAGTTTATTCAACCCCCCTCTTTAAACATAACCAAAGCCTTTTCAAGGGACCAACAATTGGTATCAGATCAGAGCTTTTGTTCTGAAGTAATCCTACTTATTGTGCTTGTGAAAAATCTTTGAAAACTTTTTCAAGTTTCTGTTTTCAAGTTTTTGCATCATGGATAACAATCAGTATGCTAGGATAATGTTGATGCTCTCTAGATCATTTTGATGAGTATAAGCATCATATGCAGGTTTTCCTAGCTGCAACTCATGATGAAATGATGGATGTGCTGATAGATGGACCACTGGAGATCACTAAAGTCATAACTCTGGATGGTCTGAATCAGACAGTTCCAAAGCCAAATGGTGAATGGGGTGATGAAGATAGAAAAAAGGCAAACCTGAACAATATTGATATTGATATCATCTAAAGAACCTTGGATAGAAATATGTATATGAAGGTGAAAGATGCAAAACTGCCAAAGAATTATGGGAAAGATTGCAACTAATCTGTGAAGGCACTGATGCAATCAAGAAAAATAAAATCAGTGCGGCCAAGAAAAAGTTCAAAGAGTTCAAAATGAAGTCAAATGAAACCATTGAACAGATGGTGTCTAGATTCAATGCAATTCTGGATGAAATCACCCTGCTGAATGTGATTTACACAAAAGAAGAGATCAATACCAGAATTCTCAAAGCTTTACCTGCAAAAGAAGTTTGGGAAATGAAGGTTACTGCTATGGAAGAGTCCAGGAGACTACATGAAGAAGATACCTTCAAAATGTTCTCAGATCTTAAAGCATATGAATTCAGCAAGGACCTTGTTGCACATGCTGAAAAAGAAGCAACAAAGAAGATAGCATTGGTTGCTGCACACAATGAAGAATCATCAAATGTTCAAGATGATGTTTTGGATGAAATGCAAGAGCAGATTGCCCTACTGACCAAAAGAATCAGAATGATGAAATCTGGAAAGGCATCACCAAGGAATTCTGGCAAGAAATCAAGTGAGAAAAAAGAAGATTCCAAAAAGGATCATGACTTCTTGTGCTTTCATTGCAAGAAACCAGGACATTTCAAACATGATTGTCTTGAGTTGAAACAAAAGAATGATCCTAATTATCTATGCTTTAATAGAAAGAAACCTAGACAGATTAGACCTGACTGTCCAGACGTGCTGAAGAACAAGGGCCAGCAGAGGAGATCTGGAAAGAAAGCATTGGTTGTTGATGATGAATCAGGCTATGAAGTGGAATCAGAAAAAGGAAATGAATGAGATGATACAGCACTCATAGCTGATATGGATGATTATGATTTGATGGCTAATATGGATGAAACCGAGGAGGTATACAATTTTGTATCTATGAATACTCTTGGTGAAAGTGATTGTGAGTCCCCTGGTGGTTCAAATCCTAAAATTTATGACACAAAAGAGCCTCTAGATGCCCTCTTTAATCAACTGAGGATAATACAATCTGGCTATGAGATTGTGAAGGCTGAAAGAGAAGCACTTTAAGCATAAATTTAAAGATTAAATGTTGAATTAAGAATTGTCAAGGGTAAGGAAAAGGATTATGAACAGAATCAAAAAAAGTCTGTTGCACCTGCAGTAGCTGTTGAATTTGCTGCACAATCCAGTTCCACAACTGCATTCAAATCAGGAAAGCCTTATGGTGATAAAACAGACCTTGGATTTGAAACTCAACAATCTTCTAAGGGTGGATCAAGTAAGGGTGCTGAACCTAGTACCATAATTGTTCTTATGTTTGTACCTGCACAAAATCCAACACCTCAAAGGTTGCTGAGGCAGTGAAACCTACTGAGAATGCTTCAAAGAAGCAAAATCAGAAGTCCAAAGGGACAGCAGCTCCTAACAAAAAGGGTGCATCCAAAGGTAGGACTACTGGACCCTCTAGACCTGCTGATAGCAGACCTGCTGCAAAGTCTGTTGGACCACAAAAACGGAAAAACCAAAAATATTCCAAGGATAAGAATGCTAAACCTAAGAATGTTAATAAATCAAGGGATACTTATCTAGGAGGAAAGGTAGATTGTTTCCTATAGATGAAGATTGGAATATTCCTGCCCCTGCTGCTAGAAACAATAGATATAACCATAATGCTAGGCCTAGACCTCAGCAGTGGAATCAGCAGAGGACTCAGCAAAGGTCTTATCCAAGACCTCAGTAGAGACCACAATACAGGGCTATTCCTAATAGACAACAATCTTATGGTTATGCTAATGATTTTAACAACATTTCAAACAACATTATGTACCAAAAGGCCAAAAACCATATGTGAATGCTACACAACCAAATGTCAGATTTTATGGAAATGTAGCATACATATATGAACAAAAGTGCAACACTTTCCAAAGAAGACCTTATGGAAATTTGCCAAGGGTTGTGTTACCACTGACCACTATGGATCCAAACAGGTTTGGGTACCTAAAACACATTGAATTTTTTTCTAGTGTGTCTGGTACTTTGACGGTGGATGTTCCAGACATATGACAAGAAGTAAACATTGTTTGACAAATTATGTGGCAAATGATGGACCCAAAGCCAATTTTGGAAACAAAAGTACACTAGGATACACTAGAGGATATGGAACACTAGTGAGGAATGGTTTGACAATCAAGAATGTTGCATAAGTTGAAGGCTTGGACTACAACCTGCTGAGTACTGGACAATTCTGTGACATAGGTTACAAAGTCACTTTTGACAAAGCCTACTGCATTGTCATGAGTGAAATGAGAGAGCAAGTTGTATTGGCTGGGAGAAGAAAACTAAACATTTATGTAGTACATTGGTCTACTGCTGTTCTAGAAACATGTCTTATTATGTATGCAAATTCAGAACTCAATTGGTTATGGCACAAAAAGTTGAATCATCTTAACTTTGAAGATATCAATTAGTTGGTAAAGAAGAAGTTGGTGATTGGTTTACCTGAAATCACATATAAGAAGGATGGAATATGTAATGCCTGTCAGCAAGGTAAACAAACAAAATCAAGTTTCAAGTCAAAGACTAAACAATCAACCAAGAGAGTATTGGAACTGATGCATATGGATTTATTTGGACCAGTCATTCCAACAAGTATTACTAGGAAGAAATACACTTTGGTAGTTGTGGATGATTATTGAAGATACACTTGGGTAATTTTCATGAATAAGAAAAGTGAAACACTTCAAAAGATGCCTGGACTTTTGAAGAGATTGCGAAATGAGAAAAGTGTGACTGTAGTGAAAATCAGATCAGACATGGGTAATGAGTTCCTAAACAAATTCATAAGAGAATACTGTGAACAAAATGGTGTGCTGCATCAATTAGCAGCTACCGGGACACCTCAGCAGAATGGGGTTGCTGAGAGAAGAAACAGGACTTTGAAGGAAGCATGGAGGACTATGATATGTGAAGCAAAGTCACCTGAAAGGTATTGGGCTAAAGCAATCCATACAGCATGCTACACACAGAATAGAACCTCAGTGAACAAAAAGCTTATGAAGACAACTTATGAAATTTGGAATGGAAGAAAGCCAAATATATCATATTTCTATCCATTTGGGAGTAAATGCTTTATCTTAAATCTTAAGGAACAACTGAAGACTTTTCAACCAAAATCAGTTGAAGGAATCTTTTTGGGATATTCTTCAATCAGCAAGGCACTCAGGGTGCTGAACAAAAGGACATTGAAACATGAAGAATCAATACATGTTGTTTTTTATGAACTTATGTTCACTGGAATGGAATATGATGAAGTTTCAGAACCTACTGAGAATCTAGAAGTCACTGACACAGAATATGTTGATGTTCTAAAGAAGATAAGTGACATGAAAGTCTCTGATTCTGGAATTGAAGAAGCCCCTACTGAACAACCTGCTGGTAACACTACTGATACAACTACAGATACAGTTCAAGGATCTGCTGATCCCCCTACTGGACCTACAGCAGACCTTACTAAAGATCAGGTTCCTGTAAATCAGACAAATCAAGATTTGCAATGGTTGAAGGATCACCCTGCTGAACAAGTAATTGGTGTGTATAGCAAGGTGTAAGGACTAGAAGACAACTAGAAGCCATGTTCACATGCTTTTTGTCTGAAATTGAACCTAAAGTTGTTGAAGAAGCAATTTCTGATCCATAATGGATAATTGCTACGCAAGAAAAACTTAGTGAGTTTGAAAGAAATCAGGTATGAACACTAGTGGAGAGGCCTGATCATGCAAATGTAATTGGCAATAAATGGGTTTACAGAAACAAACTGGATGAATCTGGTACCATTGTTAGAAACAAGGCCAGGCTAGTGGCAAAAGGTTATTCTCAAGCTGAAGGAATAGATTTTGATGAGACATATGCCCCAGTTGCAAGATTGGAAGCTATAAGATTATTTTTGGCATATGCTGCACATAAGAACTTCAAAGTATACTAGATGGATGTCAAAAGTGAACTTTTGAATGGCATTCTGGAAGAAGAGGTTTATGTTCAGCAAATTTCTAGTTTTGAACTTAAAGATCAAGAAGATAAAGTGTATAGACTCAATAAAGCAATTTATGGTTTGAAACAAGCACCAAGAGCATGGTATGAGACTCTATCTCAATTCTTGGTGAACAATGGTTTTACCAAAGGTACCATTGACAAGACTCTTTTCAAAATCAATGAAGGAGAAATCACCATGCTGGTACAGATTTATGGAGATGACATAATATTTGGTTCTGAAAATGAATTACTATGTGAAAAGTTTGCTAATCTCATGAAAAGCAAGTTCCAGATGAGTATGATGGGAAAAATGAACTACTTTTTGGGATTACAAGTCAAGCAAATGCAAGATGGAATCTTCATTCATCAAACAAAATACACTAATGAGCTGCTGAAAAAAATTTGGTATGGAAAATAGCACCAAAGTATCAACTCCTATGCGTACAAGCATCAGACTGGATAAAGATAAAGAAGGTAAAGATGTTGATCAGACTTTATACAGAAGGATGATAGAAAGTATGTTGTACCTTATAGCCAGCAGACCTGATATATCCTTTGCAGTAGGTGTTTGTGCAAGATTTCAATCAAAACCTAAAGAAAGTCACTTAGCTGCAGTAAAAATGATTCTCAAGTATCTTAAAGAGACTTTGTTAGTAGGGATATGGTATTCAAAAGATGGAAGTTTCAAGGTTATATCCTACTTAGATTCTGATTATGCTGGGTGCAAGATTGATAGAAAAAGCACCACAGGAACTTGTCAGTTGACGGGAAATAGACTTGTTTCCTGGTTTAGCAAGAAATATAACTCAATATCAACTTACACTGCTGAAGCTGAATACATTGCTGCTGGAAGCTGCTGTGCACAAGTTTTATGGTTGTTGGTCCCAGAGAAGGGTAAAACTATAGTCAGAGGGGGGTGAATGACTATAGTGGAGTTTCAAAAACTTTTCTTGTATTTAAAAGCTTTTGGGCAGTGGATAAGTCCCTTCTTAAAATATTGTTTCAAAGTAGTTTATGCAATCACAGATATAGAGTGTATAATAAAATAAAGTGTTGTAAGGTAAATTGCTGAAAGTAAATAGACACAAAGGTTTATAGTGGTTCAGGGTGGTGAATCCCTTAATCCACTCTTCTCCTGTGATGATTGGAGGAATTCACTATTGTTTTCATAGTACAATAGTATGATTGTCCTTGACTACACAAGCTTCACAATCTTCAAGACTATCACTCCCTGGCTTCAAAAGCTTCAGTGGCTCAGTCTCTATCACCGCTCCTTAAGAACCAATCTTTCACCAGCTATCACAAAGGTTGCAACTCCTTCTCAGAGTCCTCTGATTCAATTGCCTCAGTTGATGTGAATTGGATTCACAAATTTGTTGTTCAATCTCAGAGCTTGATTTGCAATTGAAGTTCTAATTCATTGGTTGATCTCTAGATATTTCCTTTTAGTACAGATGGAAGGCTTTTTACTTTCACAGAGTTTCTGCTTGTTTTTATCAGACTTAATCGTTATTTTTCTTTTCTGTCAATGCCTTCTATTTATAGCCTTGATAATACTTAATTTGAATTTCTGTCCATTGGCTATTTAATGTGGAGAATAATCCTTGATTTAATTCTTGATTCCCCCTTAATTATATTCTCCTTGATTTCAGTGATAGGATTTTTCCTCAAACGTTTATCAGAAAATTCGTCCTTGATTGATCCTCAATTCATTGTGCATTTAATGCTTGATCTTCATCATTTGAAATCTGAATGAGTAAAGTTTACTTGATCATACCCTGAACGGTTAAGTGATTCTTCTGACTTGGCTGTTTGGTTCTTCCTTCACTGCTCTGTCTTTACTCAGCCGAAAGTCAGTTTACTTTTCCGGTTTACTACATTGTTGTTATCTCTAATTCTTTCGAGTACTTCATTGATCCTTGATTTGGGTGAGATCAGTGTACATCATATTTGACAATGTATTTCGTTACTTAGAATTATCCAAGGTCATCACAAACTTCCTTGGTTATAAGTAAGACCATAATGTCTTCATACTTCTCTGCTGGTACTTGGTTGGCTTCACTCTGCCAGGTATCTTTTTTTACTTAGCCGTCCTACCAACTAGTACAAAACTTGTTTGACTCTACTTATACAACATGTCAGAATCTAAGTAAAGACTTATACAGAGAATTCTAACTTATTTCAGGCTTGCTATAACAGCTAGTATGGCCATCATCAAAACATAATAAAATGTTCCTAACAATTTCCCCCTTTTTGATGATGCCAAAACCCTCATAAGCCTGAACATAAGTGTACCAAATTTTTTCATAATAAATAACAGAACAATGCTCCATAATTTTATTCATCCATTCAAGGACAATAAGATATTGCATCTTTCAATCATAGTCAAAGGCATAGAGTAAATTAAAAAAAAATGAAAATGGCTATTTCTTCTTTTCTTCAAACCTGATTCCCTTGCCTTTGCCTTTGATGCCCTTGCCCTTATCCGTTGGGATTTCTTTCTTTCCACTGGAGCTTTCAGGCTTTGAGCTTCCTTCCCTCTTTTTGGCAGCACCAAACCGTGCCTCAAGAATTTTGTTTGCTGCCTCAGATTCTGGGAGAGGACCATGTTTTTTCTCCAGAATTTTGTTTTTTTGCTTCATTGACATTGATGAGGGTGTTGAGTTGTTGGCCAGAGTAGTTCATAACCTCATCTAGATGGTGGAGTTGTTGTGTGTGATCATTCAACGTATCCACCAATAGTTTGATATTTTCATCAATCTTGTCAGCATGAAATTCGAGATTTGTTTGGACATGGTAGGGAATGAGATTGTGTAGATTGCAAAGTAAGTTGCCTTGTTTCTCCATCACCTCATCTTGAACCTTAATGTGACTGATAAGGGCTTCAATTTTGTGATTTAAGGAGGTTGCATCACTCCTTAAGGCAGCTTTCAGGTTTTGCCTGCTGTGATACTGCTTTTCCATTTCCACAATAAAGGGTTGAATATCCAGAGTGAAAAATTTTTTCTTTATCAATTTCTGCTGGTTCTGATGCGTCACTCTCTTCTTCTTCAGTTTCCTCATTTTCTTCTTCATCCTTTTCTTTTTCTTCTTCTTTTTCATTTTCTTCTTCAGCAGTCTCAGGGTCAGAGGGAAGTTGAGAGTGGCTTGTTGTTCCCTGGCCCTGTGACAGCTGATTTTCTTTTTCATGAGCCGGAGACTGAATTTCTTCGGTTGGTTTTCCCCCTTGATCAATGCTGAGGGTGTGAACAAGTTCGGCAGAGTGAGCTTGATCAGCTGGCTCACTCAGCTGTTTGGCCACTTTGCCGAGGCTCCTAAGGAGTACCTCTTGAATTGTCAGATCATCATCAGAAATGTCCATATTTTCTTGATCTCTTTCAAACTGATCTCCTTCTTATGGTACTTCTTTAACCTTTTCTACCTCACTGTTAGTAGCAATTTCTTCATCTTCACTGTCTTCTTCATCAGATGAGGTAAGACGATATCCTTCTTCACCTTCTTCCAGGTAGGTGGCTTCTTCTTGTTTCTCTTCCTCAATTGCCACACCATCATCGATAACCACTTGGTTATGCTGGTTGCCGGCACTGATTACAGGGGTATCAACTTGTGCCTTTTGAGATCTGGTTCTTCTTCCCACTCCTGATCTGATGCTTTCAGGCTCTTTCCTTTTTCTATCGGTAGAGGGTTTGGGTTTCTGTGATGCCTTTACATAAGTGAACATCACTTTTGTCTTGTGTGAGGGATGCACGGAGATGGGTTTTACCTTCAGTTTATCAAATAGGTGTTGAAGTGCGAACCCATAAGATTTCCTTTCCCAAAACTCGCCTTTCTTCTGCAAACCCTTGCTTTGTGCCGTAATTGCCAAATCAATTTCCTTCTGATTTGACCTTTCAACCGATTGAAGACAAATAGTGACCAGTCAAAGGAAATAACTTGATAGATAATCGCCATTAACTTGACTTGAAGCTCGGTCAAGTCCTCCATCGACCCTTTTCTTCCTTCAAAGTTTTTGGTGATTACTGGTGCAAATTCAGCATATGAACGTTTGAGTGTTGATCTTGGGAAGTTGTATGTCTTGCTGTTCTTTCTGGGATTCTTGGCTATTTCAGCCCAGAATGTGTTGATGTCGATCTGTATGTTTTTAACATCAACCGGACCAGTGTTCGGAAGATTGAGAAATCTGGTGAGAAGACCAGGTGTGATAACAACCTCTTTTCCAATATTGTACTCTTGATGCAGTCTGGATCGGTTTTCTTTGTTCTAGGTACAAATTTTTCATTTTTCCAGAATGCAATCATATTCTCATAGCATATCCCAGTGATTAGGAGGTTTAGGAATGCCATTAACCCCAGATTAGCACAGCCATCAACTAAACGTCTGGCCAGTGCATCGTTTTCATAAAAAGGTAGATAATTTTCAGGCCTGAAAAACGATCCAGTAATGATTGATTTTTTGTAACATTTCTCTGTGGTAGGCTTTGAAGAAGATGATGCCATTTCTTTGAAAGATTTTGAGCTTGCTGGAAGAAACTTTGATTTTGCGAGGAGAATAGGTTTTATGTTTTGCTAGAGAGTGTAAAGAATTCTAAAAAACCTCTAAGTGTGGTTTATATATGATGATTTTTGGTAGTGTGAACGTGGTTGAATATGGAAGGATTTTGTGACGTAATGGCGTGATTTTATGTATATAAATCATGGTAT
Source organism: Gentiana macrophylla (assembly GCA_026214975.1). Classification (NCBI taxonomy): domain Eukaryota; kingdom Viridiplantae; phylum Streptophyta; class Magnoliopsida; order Gentianales; family Gentianaceae; genus Gentiana; species Gentiana macrophylla. Next base: position 60,752,064 of record CM047811.1, read on the forward strand.
TTGAGTGTAGTGGGGGAGGATTGAGGTAAGTAATGATAAATCCTGGGAATCGAGGCGATTGTATTTCGAAAAATAACATAGTTACCTCCACGATTATTAATTGATCTCCACGTGAGTAATTTTCCATAGTATAAACCTCCATAACTTCTTGATATTCCACGTGTATAAAACTGATTTGGTTCACTATTTAGTTTTTTGTTTACTCCAGTGCATATTTCGGTGGAGTGACCTTGCTGGTCACTAAGCTGGTTTAGTGACTTCTTCACGGAGCTGCTGATTTAACTGTTCCAAACAATCAGTGTAGTTCACTTCACTGAGTATCAGTGCCTTACCTGCCACATGAGTTTACTCATTACGGCAAAGGTTCAGTCAGCTGATGAAGTTACTTAGCCGATTACTCCAGTTAGCTGCTCCTTAACACTTAGTCAATTTCTATCATTCCCAACTCAGTTCTCAACTTGCTGAATCATTCATGACTGAGTGGTTTTGTGAAAATCCCAGCCAATTGATCTTCAGTAGGTATATATGTTGGAAATAAAATTTATGTTTTGATGATAATTCATCATATTTGTTTAAAGTATTATCTTAACCCCATTGATGAAGTGCTGAAGTCAGCTGTTATAGTGAAAAGCTAAATGATGTCTAGAACTGAATGTATAGGTTTAATTAGAGTCTGATATTTGTATAAGTTACATCAGACAAGAACTGTAATAATTAGTGTGCGTAAAACTGAAAAACTGGAAGTCATCTAGAAAACTGGAAATCACTAAGACAGAAACTGATTCAGAATACACCAGCATCAAACTGAAGAAAATAAGTTCGCTGAGGGACACAGACTCAGTTGGCTTATATATAAGACTGAAGAAATGAGGGACACAGACTCAGTTATTGAAGATAGAAGGATTGAGGGTTCAAACTCAGTTATGAAGATTACAAGTCGAGACTGTAAAGTTAGACTTCAGGCAAGATTGTGGTGACCTGAACTGACTCTATGGATCTTGTATGAAGACCTAAGAATCATAAGGACAATGAATTCTTAGATGATAATGAGTCATGGTGTACTCTGATTAAGTCAATTATAATCAGATGAAAACTGGAGTACTGATATTTGATGAAGAGTAAAATCTCGATTCGCCCCAAGTCCAAGTCGAGAAAAAAGCGACAAGTGATAAACTCGAGATAAAGCGATAAGGAAACTCAGTTTTATAAATCAGCCATCCAACAAACCGATCGTACAGTCGAACGTTATAAAGGAAGCAATTTCATTGGATGAGTTACTGACACAGCAGAACGGTCAGAAAATATAGCCGTTACAAGAGAGACGTTGATACAATTCGAATTGAAGCCAGATGAACGTTGGACCTCACACAATAAATAGAAGACTTTGCACCAAGGATAAAAATAACGAATTTACAAGTATCATCAAGCAATTTTGTGCATTAGTCATTTTATTCGAATTACTATCATCTCAGCGCTATAACAAGTTCATATCTAGAAATCTTCAAGTGTTCAAGCTACACAGATTTTATCAAGAATCAAACACTTTGAAGAACCACAAACAAGAATCAATTTATTGATTCTCAGCCCAACTTTGATTCTACATCAAAGGTTCTAGACTGTGAAGCAAACCGGGAAGGTTTCGCCAAGGACAGTTGTGACAAGTAGTCAGGTAGACTGTGTTTGTGGTGGTAGCTGGTGAAGAGGCAATTGAAGAACAACAATTCTACCTGTTCTACAACTGTTTAGATAGTGAAGCTAGGGATTAGCCAAGGACTATTGTTTAGGACTTTTTGTAACAGTTCACCTCAAGAAGTTCTAGTGGAATTTTCCTCCACACCACAGGGGAAGAGAGGACGTACATGATTTTACCACCTAGAACCTCTATAATACTTGCCTTATTTACTTTACGCACTTACTTATTCAGCATTTATTTACTGCACTTTGATAATTGATTGTTATACACCTCACAGTTCACAAACTGACATTCAGTAGAATTCAGTTTACTACATTCAGTTTTCACTGAGAATAACAAGATTGACTTAATCCGCTTCCGGTTGACTCAGTTTCAAGCTTAAGTCAGTTTGACTTAAACTCAACTTAGTCAGCTTAACTCCACACAAGTTTAACTGAACCTTAATTTGTTTTAAATCCAGTTTTAGGGACAAGTTTATTCACCCCCCCCCCCTCTAAACTTGTGTTAGCCTTTCCAAGGGACCAATAATTGGTATCGGAGCAGTGTTTCTTTGATAAGATATCAATTGCTCTATATCTCCTCTAGTTGTTCTCATTTGAAAGCTCAGTTTCCAGTTGTTAAACAATCAATCTTCACTCACTCACCATGGATAACAATCAATATGAAAGACAGATGCTTATGTGCAATATGGACAGATTTGACGAATACAAACGTCGTATGCAGGCCTTTCTAGTAGCTACTCATGATGAGATGATGGACGTACTCACTGATGGACCAATTCAGATCACTCATTTGCAAACTGTTGGTGGAGAGCAAGTTCGAGTTGCAAAGCCCAAATCCGAATGGACCAGTGATGATCGCAAGCGAAACAATCTCAACAATGTTGCTATGGATTTTATTCTTAGAACTCTTTACAGCAACATGTACTTAAAGGTGAAAGAATGCACAACTGCCAAGGAAATGTGGGACAAACTACAACTTGTATGTGAAGGAACAGATTCAATCAAGGAAAACAAGATCTCTGTGGCAAAACAAAAGTTTGAAAATTTCAAGATGAAATCCGGAGAGACCATTGATCAAATGGAGACAAGATTCAGTGCTATCATGGATGAATTAGACCTACTCAAAATTGAGTACTCTAAGAAAGTTATCAACACAAGAATCTTGAAGGCATTACCAATGTGCTGGAAGATGAAGGTCACTGCTATGGAAGAATCTAGAAGACTTGACATAGAGGATTCATTCAAAATCTTCTCAGATCTGAAAGCTTATGAATTCAGTGAAGATTTTACAAGTACAAATTGCAATAATCAAAGCTCTGGAAGAACCAAAACCACACAAGACTTACAAAGAAAGATCAAATGACATTCAAGAAAACTCATCTAGCAATCTTCATGAATTGGATGAAATGGAAGAACAAATGGCTCTAGTGATGAACAGAATTTGAAGAATGAAGAGTGGACATCCATTCACTCAGAAGTTTATCAAAAGGACTCCTGAGAAAAGAAAAGATGATGAATATCTCTGTTTCAACTGCAAGAAACCTGGACATTATAAAGCTGAATGTACAGAACTAACCAAGAAGACGCCACCAAGAAGAGTTGCTAGAAGAGCACTCCTTGCTCGAGATGAATCAGATTATGAAGCTGGTACTGAAAGACTATCAGATGACACAGCTTTAATGGCACACATGGAAGATACAAATAAGGTATGTGAATCAAACTCTAAATATTCCTCAGCTCAGATTTCCATGCAAAATGCATGTTCTTCGACTGCTGACTCCAATCCAAAAAATCAAGAATTAGAAGAAACACTTGATGAATTGATGAATCAGCTAGTAATTATTCAAGCTGGTTATGAATCAATTAAAGCTGAGAAGGAAAGTCTAATTCTTGAAGTTGAAAGATTGAAGTCTGATTTAAAAATATTGAAACTGACTAAAACTGATAAAGAAAAGATTCAGCATCAGTCTACTGCATCAGCAGCAGCAAGTGAATCATTTGCTCAATCAAGCTCAATTACTAGATTCAAATCTAGAAAACCATATGGAGACAAAAATGGTTTAGGATTTGATACACAGCAATCTTCTAAGGATGGAACCAGCAAAGCTGTCAAACCTAGTACCAAAACTGGTATTAAGTTTGTAGCTGAGAAACTTCCACAAACTGAGAAAATTGTTGAACCAGTAAAGCCAGTATCACATAGGACAAATCAGTTTTCCATGAAAACAACTATAATTACCAACAAAGTAAACCAAATGGTAAATCAACTATATCTCAAGAAAACCGAAATGGAAAATTAACTACCAGTCCACAAAACCAATCAAGTCAAGAACTAGAAAAATTACAATCAAAGTAAATCCAAGAATGTCAATCATTCAAAGATTCACACATTCGGGGGGAAAGGAAGACTATATCCCACTCGATGATGATTGGAATTTTACCACGCATCTATTGGTAAAGCGATAATAACAATCATTCCGACATAAAACCTATCAAAGGTTTCACCCAAGACTCAGCAGAGGACTAACCTTAGTTCTCAAAGAAAGTCCCAGATGCCAAGGTCGATTCGGACCAAGATGCGGAAGGAATGACGGTTATCATTCTAGCTTTAATAATAGAAGGCAACATGGAAATAAGTTTCACTAAAAGATCGAGAGATCATATAATTAAGACACAGTCAAACATAGATACTATGGGAGTGTGGCTTACATATATGAAAACAAGTGCAACAATATCCGAAGAATCCCAAAAGGATATATTCCCGAGTTGTACTTGACAATTGACCCCATGGACCCAAACTGAATTGGGTACCTAAAAACTTCTAATTTTTATTGCAGATATATGGTACTTTGACAGTGGTTGCTCTAGACACATGACAAAGAGTAAAGACTGTCTCAGTAATTTTATTGCAAAGGATGGACCAAAGGTTAATTTTGGAAGTAAAGATAAACCTAGATACACCAGAGGTTATGGCACCTTAATCAGGAATGGACTTACAATCAAGAATGTATCTTATGTAGAAGGACTACACTACAACTTACTCAAAGACTGAAATCAATTTTGTGATATGGGATACAAAGTTACTTTCGACAAAGAATTCTGCATTGTTGTCAGCGAATCAGCTTATCAAGTTGTCCTAGCCGGAAGAAGAAAAGAAAATATGTACGTAGTAGATTGGACAATAGCCGTTGCTGAAACTTGTTTGCTTGTGCATAGAAAATCAGAAATCAGTTGGCTATGGCACAAGAAACTGATTCATCTTAACTTTGATGACATCAACACACTTGTTAAGAAGCAGTTAGTCATTGGACTACCAGAAATTTCATACAAGAAGGACAGCTTATGTGGTGCATGTCAACAAGGAAAGCAAACAAAAGTAAGTTTCAAGACCAAATCTCAGCATTCAACAACCAGACATCTAGAATTACTACACATGGATTTATTTGGACCTATTACACCAATTAGTATCAGTGGAAAGAAGTATACATTGGTGGTAGTAGATGATTTTTCAAGGTACACTTGGGTAATCTTTTTAACCAAGAAAAGTGAAACCAAGCAAAGACTCACGTAACTACTCAAGAGACTTGAAATCGAAAAGGAGTTTCATTGAAGATAAGATCGATAAAAGGAACCGAATTCCTCAACAAAGTGATTATTGAATATTGTGAAGAAAATGGTGTTTTACACCAACTTGCGCCACAGAACACCTCAATGAATGGTGTAGTTGAAAGAAGAAACAGAACGCTCAAAGAAGTTGGGAGGACTATGATCTGTGAAGCTAAACTACCTGAAAGATATTGGGCAGAAGCAGTTAACACAGCTTGTTACACTCAGAACAGAGCTCTAATGAACAAATGGCATGAGAAGACTCTTTATGAAATTTGGAATGGAAGAAAACCAAATGTTTCATACTTTCATGCTTTTGGAAGCAAATGTTTCATACACAATAATGGAAAAGATCAACTTCATGTTTTTCAGCCCAAGGCTGATCAAGGAATTTTTCTAGGATATTCAAGTGTCGACAAAGCTTTTAGAGTACTAAATAAAAGGACACTCAAGCATGAAGAATCAATACATGTAGTATTTGATGAACCAAACTTCCTGGTGAAACAATCAAGACCGACAAGAACCGGTTTCTTAGTCTCGCTATTACCATCATGCGAGAACGATTTTCCAGCTTGACATTGGAAGACTACAAATTTCAAAATGTTCAGATCAAGATCGATCTCGATTTCCAACTACTCAACAAACCACACGAACAACATGTTCTGATCCAATCAAGAAGAAATTCAAGAACCAATTCTTGAAGAACCATCCTAACAAGATATAAATCCTTTGATGCAAACACCCACGTATCAATGGATGAGAGATCACCTGAAGAACAAGTAATTGGTGATACTCAAACTGGCGTTCGAACAAGACATCAATTAGATGCAATGATTGCGTGTTTTCTATCTCAATCAGAACCTAAAGAAATTGAAGAAGCTTTGAAAGATCCAGACTGGATATTAGCTATGCAAGAAGAGCTCAATGAATTCGAGAGAAATCAAGTATGGGAATTGGTAGATAGACCAGTTCATGTCAATATCATTGGAACCAAATGGGTTTTCAGAAATAACCTTGATGAAGATGGGAATATCATCAGAAACAAAGCTAGACTTGTAGCTAAAGGATACTCTCAAGCTGAAGGCATAGACTTTGATGAAACCTATGCACCAGTTGCAAGATTAGAAGCAATCAGATTATTTCTTGCCTTTGCAGCTCACAAGAAATTCAAGGTTTATCAGATGGATGTTAAAAGCGCATTTCTAAATTGAATTCTTGAAGAAGAAGTATACGTTCAACAACCACCCGGATTTGAAATCAAAGATCAAGCAGATAAAGTTTTCAAGCTAAGGAAAGCTCTTTATAGACTTAAACAAGCACCAAGAGCTTGGTATGAAACTATATCTCAGTTTCTGGTGGATAATGGATTTATCAAAGGAACAATCGACAAAACTTTATTCAGGATGAAGAATGGAGAAGATACTCTACTTGTTCAAATTTATGTTGATGATATCATTTTTGGATCAGAAAATGAACAGCTATGTGAGAAATTTGCAAGTTTGATGAAAAGCAAATTTCAGATGAGTATGATGGGAGAATTGAATTACTTCCTTGGTTTACAAGTTAAACAGTTAGATGATGGAATTTTCATTCACCAAACAAAGTATACAAGAGAACTTATCAAAAAGTTTGGTATGGAAAAATCTACTGGAATTTCTACACCAATGGGGACCAACATCAGACTAGACGAAGACAAAGAAGGCAAAGATGTTGATCAAATACTCTACAGAAGGATGATTGGAAGCTTACTCTATCTTACAGCAAGTAGGCCAAACATATCTTTTACTGTCGGTGTATGTGCAAGATTTCAGTCCAAACCAAAGGAAAGTCATCTCACAGTTGTGAAAAGGACATTGAAATATTTGAAAGACATAGATGGAGTTGGAATATGGTATTCAAAAGAAGGAGAATTCAAGTGATTTCTTATTCGGACTCAAATTATCTTTGGATGCAAAGTGGATGAAAAAAGCACATCGAGCACATGCCGAGTTATTAGAAAATAGACTTGTGTCATGGTTTAGCAAGAAGCAAAACTCAATTTCAACTTCAACAGCTGAAGCAGAGTATATAGCAGCTGGAAGTTGTTGTGCTCAAGTTTTATGGATCAGACAACAATTAAGAGATTATGGGATAGAAGAAGGAACAATTCCCATAATGTGTGACAACACAAGTGCAATTGCAATCACTGATAATCCAGTGTTACACTCAAGGACAAAACACATTGATGTACGTCATCACTTTATAAGAGATCATGCAGAGAAAAAGGATATAACAGTTCTTTATGTACCTACTGAAGATCAGTTGGCAGATATCTTTACAAAGCCATTGGACAAAGAAAGATTTTCCAAATTAAGAACTGAGTTGGGAATAATCAAAGTCAGTTAAATCAGTTAAGCCAGAGATTCGTCAAGGGGATTAATCTTTGTTATGTTGGGTGTGCTCACTTAACAGATTAGTCATTGACATCAACAATCTCAAACTGATTAACTGAAACTGAAAATTTGATGGTACTGGACATTATTTCTAAAACTGACCTCAGCATCAGTTTCTATTCCAGTCAAATTTAGTCAAAGGTTTATATGATAAAATCAATAGCGGTTATGTCGCATTAAATTACCGCAGTTCTTTTTGTCAGAATTTCGCGTGTACACCCCACGATTGTCAGAACAGTACATGCATCGGTTACCCTAAACCATCATGGAATTTGAAAAGTAGTACTACTCAACCGCCAGAATTTCCTACCCATTTATTCAACCTCCGTTCACATTATTTCCAATCAAAATTCAAATCCTCATCCCTTTCCAGAAAACAAAACAAACCCTTCAAAATCTCTCTTCTCAAAAATCAATTTTTGTGTTCACACCCAAACATGGCCACTTCAGAAAAATCAAAACAAGAAAGATTAATAACAGAGTTAGATGAACTGACATTCGAAATGTATGAAGCTATGTGTCAAAACACTCTGTTAGCAAGCTGGATATGTGATAAAATCGAGAAACAACCAGGCTTGAGAAACATCCTGGAAGTTAAGTTCAAAGAAGAACGTGATGTAGAAGGAATTTTGCAAGGCAAAATATGCGTTTGGTACGAGACTCTCTGATGACCAAAGTTCGTGGAGATCGCATTGTTCTCAATGAAAGCATCATAAGGACACTCTTTGGCTTCACAAATTCAACTGTGACAACAACAGATTGGACTACTCTACCATTGAAAAGAGAAGCTTTTCTTGAGCAACTTACTTTTTCTACGGAACCAATCGAACCTGGTATTCATGTAGACAAAATCAAGCCAGAATTTGGACACCTCAGCAGATGGCTCAGCAAACACGTCATTGGGAAATCCAAAGGAGTTAGTATACTGTCAGAAGAAAATATTTATCTCATGAATATAATCTGGGATGGAATAGAATTCAATTGGGCAGGCTATGTTGTCAATCAGTTTAAGAGACAACATTTGGTTGAATTAGACGAAGGCAAAAAAGCTCAAGCCGAAGGACAAGAAATCGCTGATGCGATTCCGATCAAGAAGACACTCAATGGAATCATTCAGTTTTACTTAGAAATAATCAAGGAAGGGAAGCAAGAAAGGCAATCTGCACCTACAAAGGAAATCGCAGGAACAACTTCCCAACCTAAAGCAAGTCAGAAAACTGTGTCTCAGCCAGAAGCTATACACAAAGGAACTAAGCGAAAGGCTGAATCAGTAGAAGTAAGATCAGTTGTAAGATGCTTGTACCCAGAAATCTCAAGAGAGAAAGAACCAACTGAGGGGGAACAGCAACAACAACAACTGACAACTGAAGTTACACAAGAAAAGGTCACTACTGACCATACTTCTCGATTCATAACATCAATCACCAAAGAATCAATCGACCGCTTTTGAAGTCGATAGAATCATCAAGCTGATGAAGATGAAACTTAAACCAGAGGATTCTCGAGATGTCAGTCTACAGTCTGAAGAAAAACTACTCTTTGAAAAATTGGAGTTATAGATCTATATGCTCTGTTTCCTAATTCAGAATTTCTTGACAATTGTTTCAAAAGATTCACTGAACTAGCAAAATGAAGAGAATCAGGCACATCATCTACCTCGAAAGATACTTCAAAGAAGAATGATGATGAATCAAGAAAAGAAGCTGATGAGACTACAGTTTTGCAAACAGAAACTCAACCTCAACCTCTAGCAATGCTAACTGTACCTCAGCAAGAAGGATTACCAGTTGGAGATCAGACAACTGACAATCAGGAAGCAGCTGATGGAACTGCTAATCAACAACTGATGATTACTGAAGATAATATTCAGTTTAAGGATCCAATAGAAGATACTTATGATCCTTCTGACATCCTCACAAAGGATGAATTGGCAAAAGTACATGAAAATATGAAAATTGTGCTTAGTAACAATGATGCACAAAATGATCTTTTATCAAATATTTCTGGACATCTCGATTATAGAACCAGAACAAATGTTTCTGTTCATACAGACTAGAGATGATCCACAAGTCAAGTTCAAGTTCTGCTTCAGAAATTTTGTTACTCAAACAAAAACTTGAAGACTCAACCGCAGTAGATAGGGAAACACATGCCCAAGCTCACTGGCATATGAATCAGCATATCTATGGGTTAGAAACTCAGCTTAAGGAGGTACTTGCTTCTCAGCGACAGATCTCAGCAGATCAACAAGCAACCCATGCCCTGGTAGATCAGTTATATGATGCCAAAAAGGGGGAAGCTGAAGAAGAAAAGCTGAAGTTACTTGGAGAAATGAAGCGACTTGAAGATGAATTGCAAAGATACAAATCAGATCCTAAGTTCTTAAGGAAAGAACTAACTGACGATCAACTCATTGCAAAATACAGTCAACCTGGAGACAGAAGAGTTGCTCTAACAAAGGATCTATGGATGAAGTTTATCAATGATCACAATCCTATCAAAGCTAAGTACATGGACAGGACAACTGAAGAATCCTTGAACTACTTTTTATCTGATTTATTCTCAAAGCAGAAAATGGCACAATATAAGAAAATCGGAGGATTGATGATAAATCAAGATTAAAGACAAGACTAAACAAATGAAAGCGGATGTAGTAGAATTTGAAAATTACTACTTGAAAGAATCGAGACTTACCAAAGCTAATTCAATGGAGAAGATGGAAAGAAGGAAGTCAAGTTGACTACAACAAGACTTTTTCGAAGATAGACTCCAAGCTAGAAGATGATTTTTGTATGTATGACAAAGCAAGAAAATTTGATTCAGTCATGCAAAAAGCACAAAAGAGAACATAGTATCTAGTTACACTATTTTGAACAAAAGTGTAATTTTTGCTCATTCTAATGAAATCCAGCCTACATTTTTTTACATTGTTTTAATCTATAAGCTTTTCTTTTAGGGAGAGTTTTGGCATCATCAAAAAGGGGAAAATTGTTGGAAATAAAATTTATGTTTTGATTATAATTCATCATATTTGTTTAAAGTATTATCTTAACTCCATTGATGAAGTCTTTGAAGCCAATTTGTTATAGTGAAAAGCTAAAAGATGTCTAGAATCGAATGTATAGGTTTTATTAAAGTCGATATTTGTATAAGTTACATCGCACAAGCAATTGTAATAATTAGTGTGTCGTAAAACGAAAACCTAGAAGTCATCTAGAAAACTAGAAATCACTAAGACAAAAGCCGACTCGAGAATACACCAAAGATCAAATCAAGAAAATAAGTTCGGCCGAGGACACACAGACTCGGTTGGCTTATATAGAAGACGGAAGAACCGAGGACATAGACTCGATTATTGAAGATAGAAGAATCGAGGTTTCAAACTCGATTATGAAGATTACAAGTCGAGATCAAAAGTTAGACTTCACGTAAGATTGTGGTGACTGAATCGACTTTATGGATCTTGTATGAAGACCTAAGAATCATAAGGACAATGAATTCTTAGATGATAATGAGTCATGGTGTACTCGATTAAGTCAATTATAATCATGAAAAGCTGAGTACCGATATTTGAAGAAGAGTAAAATCTCGGTTAATGCTCCAAGTCAGTTAAGAAACTGACAAGTGATAAACTCAGCATAAAACTGATAAGGAAACTCAGTTTTATAAATCAGCCATCCAACAAACTGATCGTACAGTCGAACGTTATAAAGGAAGCAATTTCTTTGGGTGAGTTACTGACACAGCAGAACGGTCAGAAAATATAGTCGTTACAAGAGAGACGTTGATACAATTCGAATTGAAGCCAGATGAACGTTGGACCTCACACTATAAATAGAAGACTTTGCACCAAGGATAAAACTAACGAATTTACAAGTATCATCAAGCAATTTTGTGCATTAGTCGTTTTATTCGATTTACTATCATCTCAGCGCTATAACAAGTTCATATCTAGAAATTCTTCAAGTGTTCAAGCTACACAGATTTTATCAAGAATCAAACACTTTGAAGAACCACAAACAAGAATCAATTTATTGATTCTCATCCCAACATTGATTCTACATCAAAGGTTCTAGACTGTGAAGCAAACCGGGAAGGTTTCGCCAAGGACTGTTGTGACAAGCAGTCGGGTAGACTGTGTTTGTGGTGGTAGCTGGTGAAGAGGCAATTCAACCCTCCAAGGATCAGTGTTCAACCAATTGAAGAACAGCAATTCTACCTGTTCTACAACTGTTTAGATAATGAAGCTAGGTATTAGCCAAAGACTATTGTTTAGGACTTTTTGAGCAGTTCACCTCAAGAAGTTCTAGTGGAATTTTCCTCCGCACCACGAGGGAAGAGAGGGCGTGCAAGATTACACCACCTGAACCTCTATAATACTTGCCTTATTTATTTTACGCACTTACTTATTTATTCAACATTTATATACAACATGTTGATAATTGATTGTTATACACCTCACAATTCACAAACCGACATTCAGTGAAATTTAGTTTACTACACTTAGTTTTCATAAAGAATAACAAGATCAATAAAAAGGCTAGAACTTAATCCATTTGCCGGTTGACTCGGTTTTAAGCTTAGGTCGGTTTGACTTAAACTCAGCTTAGTCAGCTTAACTCCACACAAGTTTAACTGAACCTTAATTTGTTTTAAATCCATTTTTAGGACAAGTTTATTCACCCCCCTCTAAACTTGGGTTAGCCTTTCCAAGGGACCAACACTTACTTACAATCATGTCCAGTGTGCAAAACGAGCCGGTATAAGGAGTCTAAAGGAAAAAAGGTAGTTCATAAAGTGCTACGTTATTTTCCGTTAAAGCATCGTTTGAGACGTTTGTATGCTTCCCATCACACAGCTCAGGCAATGACATGGCATAAGATGGGGCGTTCTACAGATGAGGATGTGATGAGGCATCCAACCGATGGTAAAGAATGGAAAGAATTCGACGAGCAACACCCGGACTTCACTATCGAACCTAGAAATGTACGTCTCAGTCTGGAAACAGACGGTTTTTGCCCGTTTGGTACTACAAGTCAAACATACAGCATGTGGCATGTTCTAACACAAGTGTTGAATCTAGCACCATGAGTTTGCAACAATGAACTGTATAAACACATGTGTTTACTTATCCCATGACCAGAATCCCTATGCAAGGACTTGGACGTATGTTTGAGGCCATTGATTGATGAGTTGGAGGAATTGTGGTCACAATGGGTAGTTGTGCTTGATCTTTGCTACAAATACTACCTTGAAATCACGAGTTGAAGTTATGTTTACGGTGAACGATTTTCCCGCTCGTAGTTATCTCTTAGGTTTGGTAGTCAAGGATATAAAGCATGTCTAACTTGCAACGATGATACACCTTCGTGCGGTTAGAGAGTAAGACTTGATCGTCGGACATGGTAGATGGCTGCAGCGGACCACCCGATCTTGAAAGAAGAAAAAGGGGTGTAACGGTAAAATCGAAACATTAAGCCCTCCAGGTTGAAAACCACGGATGAAATTCTTCAACAAATTAGTAACCTACCCGAATGTTTTCCGGGAAACACAAAAGTACGGTGGTAAAACATATAAGCGTCCAAAATCTTGTTTGAGTTGGAATAAAAACACCATACTAAATAGATTCCCTTATTGGATGCCGAAAAAACTCAAGTACAATCTAGATATTATGCACATTGACAAGAAGGTGTGTGATAGCTTATTGTCTACGGTATTGAATATTGATGGTAAGACCAAAGACACTATCAAGGCACGTAATGATCTAGCAAACATGAATGTGAGAAAGGAACTATATGTGATTAAACAAGGCGGTAAGACCTTAAAACCACGTGCCTTGATCACGTTGGCACCGAGAAGATCGGACAAAATTCTACGATTTCTTAACAAATGTTCGGTTTCCCGATGGTTTTGCAGGAAACCTAAGAAAGAATTTGAATGGTAAAGACAAATTTAGAGGGCTAAAATCTCATGATTTTCATATCATACTACAGAGACTTTTACCGGTTAAGAGGTACGAAAATTCTTGAAAAGGAAATTTACGATACTATCATTGATTTAAGCATTTTTTCAGATTGATTTGCGTGCATGCGTTGAGGTTAGTGATTTAGAGAATGCAAAGAAAGGTTTTGAAAATCTTGTGTAAATTAGAAACGATATTCCCACCGGCATTCTTTGATATTTTGATACATGTGATAATGCATTTGCCTGAAGAAGCGATTAGGGGTGAACCTGTTTATTTGAGATGGATGTATCCAATTGAACGTTTTCTTGGTAAGTTAAAGAGGTATATTTGAAATCGAGCCAGGCCGGAAGTATCCATCGCAAAGGCATACGTGGCTAACGAGACATTGATGTTTTGCTCGTTGTATTTTTCGGGAAATGAGACAAAGTTCAATAGGCCCGAAAGGAATTAGGTTGAGAATTTTCTGATTGGTTTAATTCGAAGGTACAAAATAAAGCTTCATACACTTATTGTGCACTTTTATGAGCGTTACATAAATACTTATGTATGGTACATTATGCGAGATGATTGTATTGAGTAAATGAACCCATCAGACTTGAATGACCAATTGTTAGCACTTTCCACTGGATCTTTTCAACGGTCAAATCCTATCGAGTTGTGTGATGATCGGTGTCAGATTCAATGCACAAAAACGGGATCGCACACGCATAACTCAAAACAGTGGGGTTGCTGTCAAAGGGATAGAAGACACTACATGGTATGAAGTCTTAGAAGACATATATGTAAGTAAGCTATCCAAATGATAACATTGTTGTTCTTTTCAAATATACATGGTTCGATACTAGTCCAAATAAGAAGGTGTGTCCTTGTATATAAGAATACAACAAGTATCGCATTTACAAACACACTGGTACGTGCATACGATCCATTCATTTTTTCTTCACAAGCGAGAACAAGTGTTCTACATAGATGATTTGTACAACGGACGTGACTGGAAAGTTGTTGAGCATTTTCAACACCGTCATATCGTAGATGTACCAAATATTAATGGTGATGTGGTTGTTGATGATTTGGTAATCGACGAAACAACCCACGGAAATTTCTGACTTGTTGTTGAATTGCCACCGATGGAACCGTTCTACATGAGTGCAAATGATGTAGAAACAGATGTTGATTAAAACGATGAAAACGATCTCGATCAAAATGAAAAGGATGATAATAACGATTATGCTTCAACGGATTGTGATGATGATAATAACTGTGTAGATGATGACATATACGACTCGATCCCACCAAACTATGCAAGTGATGATGAATGATGCTATAAATCTAAAATTCTTTTAGTAAGTTCATTCAAATATACTTGAATTTAAAAATTACATAATACCAGTGGTTTACATATACTACAGCAACATAAATGTGTTCTTTATATCAATTTTTTATATTCAAATACTTGATCATATATGTGAATGGCTTGCGCGGGATCGGCAGGTGGTTCTCAACCACCACACGAGCATCCATTTAGGCTACCGGGCCAATGCGAGGACGGTAATTAATTAACTTTAATTTTTTTGTCTAGTATGATTATTCTTATTTCATTGAATTAACTTGACACCGATACTACAGATCATTTAGCAGATAATGAGTATGATGAATTGATACCATCACCTCCATCCCCAAAAAAGAAGCAGGGTGAACGTGGACCTGCAAAATGTTTCACCGTCCAATCCCTCAAGAGAATGTTAGGGGGCTTGATTCCTCTTATATGGGATCCTAGATTTCCCAAAGTTCAAAAGGTATTGGGAAGATACACGAAGGATTTTGTGTCTGAGACAGGGAAAGTCATGAGGTCCCATGTTCCTGTTACGTCCCGACTGGCGAAAGGTGGAAGACCGACTTAAACAATTAATTTGGGAAGAACTTGGTACTTAGCTAATCAAATTGTTAACACTTTCAAATTGTAATTTTCATTATATTAATTTAGAATCCAATCATTTCATTTCTTGTGTTTTCAATCATCGTTCCAACCTTTTGAGCCTATTCACGCGATGCCGTCTTGTAAAGCGCCGGTACTTCATTCGAAAAATGGAAGGCTAGACTAAGGAGGATGTAGATGAACACAACAACAAGGGGTTGCTAGGGCCTTGTCCCCACCAGGGATGTGTTTTCACAGAAACAATGGGAAGTGTTTCTCCGCCACCTTAGTAGCGCTGCTTTATGGTAAAGCTTTTATTCCATTACAAGTGTTACGTAGATTCGATTATTATTACTTGTTACCTTATATATAATACAAAAGTACTATTTTTTTTTGGAGAAAAGATCGATCATAATAAGAAGAATCACTCCGGGAGTAAATATGTAGAGTCGTCAGGACTGAACGCCTATGGCCGTAGTTCGATGTGATAGGTTAAGAAGGGTAAGTATTAGGAAATAAATCCCTATCACTTCATTTTTTTGGATTTTCATAACTAATACTTTCGTTTTTTTCAGGGGTAATGTGAGTCTGAGTGAAGATCCTACAGGGAAAGATCATATCCATGTATGGGCGAGCAAGCATAAGAATGTTGACGGTTCGTTTCTGAATAGTGATGCGGAGGCTGCTTACGTAAGTGATATACGTTGTATATATTTCAATTCAATACGTTCACATTTTCCTTTTCCTTATCTTAACTGCCAACGATATATGTTGTGTTTAGAGGAGGGTGGAGGAATGGCGTACTATGATTGCACCAGGTTGACCGATGACTTTTGAAGATGAGGAGGCAATATTTCAGGACGCCTTAGGAACTAGGCGAGATTATTTGATTGGCCTTGGCCCTACGCAATCTTCCTCCATATCCAATTCATCACAATCGGCCCAGTCTTCAGCATCGTCATCTTCTTACCACCAAGGATGCAATAGGCAGATTGAAGAACATAGAATGATCAGTTGGTGAAGTTAACCAAAAAACAAGAGAAGAGAAACAAAAAACAAGAGGCTCTTCTCAAATTGTTGTGGACTAATCTTAAGGCTAAATAACCGGATATGCAAATAGAGGTTAGCTCATCATCTTCCGATGAAGATGAAGACGATTCTGAAGATGATTCTCAAGTTGATCTTGATGATGATGCATAGACAATGTAGAGGAAACTATTCTTACTTTTGGAAACATTGAACAACTTCGTATTTTACGTAACATTTTTTGTTTATGCTTTTTTTTTGTTATGAATCCCCGTTTATAAACACATCTGTTATTGATTTTGGAAAAAACAGGATTGGATTGATTTAACAGCATGAGAGGCCATGCAAAAACAAAAAAAAACTTAAAAAAAATATTTAAAGGGACGACATGTCATCCCTTTAAATGTATATCTGGAAATTTTATAAAATTAATTCTTACCAAAATATATTTTAAGGGACGAATGTCGTACCTTTAAATGCTTTATATAAAAAAATTGATTTTTCGTATTAAATTTTATTATGAAAATTAAATATATAATCTTTTAAGGGACGACATTGTCGTCCCAAAAAACTTGTTTATTAAAATAAATAATTTTTTTCATAATAAATTTTATTATGAAAATTTAATATAAAATCTTTTAAGGGACGACATTGTTGTCCCAAAACACTTTTTTTATAAAAAAAAATTTCCCTCCTAATAGTAAAATTTTTGAAAATTAAATAAATCATGTTTATAGGGACGACAATGTCGTCCCTTCAAATCATGCCATGTCAGCACATTGAATTTTCTTAGAAAATTTCGTGCCACGTCAGCTTTCTTTTAAAGGAACGATTTTGTCGTCCCTTCAAATATGTCAGTTGTTTAAAGGGACAAAGCGGAAGGGACGGCTTTATTGGGACGACGTGTCGTCCCTTTAAACATTTTTTGGGACGACAATGACTTTAAAGGGACGAATAGAAATTCAGAGTAATAGATGCAGGCTAAATGCATTTTCGAAGCTGAGCTCCGCAGGTCTCCCTAACTCTGAACAACCAGTCTACAGGTTGGACTCACGCAAGTCCGCAAGTCGGATAAATTTTTCGAACTCCACATGTTAGGCTCGCTAACTTTGCGAAGTAAACTTCTTAAGTCCTCAAAGGGACCCGAGCTAAGCTACGTATGTTAGGATCATAAAAATACAATGAAGCATAAATGAAATGCAAGTTCAAAAACCTAAGAAGCATTAAGGGATGATTTTTGCCTAGACCCTTTAGCAAGAGTAAGATTCTCCACAAAAGCATTGGCATAAGGCAGCTCGGCAGGAGCATTTGAAGCAGAAGCAACAACCACAGAAGGCACTAAAAAAGGATCTGCAGCACGGCGGGAAGAATATTTAGATACAATGTCTACCCCTCCCTAGAACTCCTTCAGATGAGCTTCACATGCCATACCCATGTTAGGTTTATACAAAGCACTTCTAGGAAATCCTCCATAGTACGATTGAAGAAGCGAGACTTACATATTTTATGTCCCTAAAGCCGGCATCATCCAACTGCTTTGATTGGGCATCTGATTCAATGAGGGTTATAAAACTCCAAGCACGTTCTCAAAACCGTTCCACTTTAGAAGACGTGGGCACGAATGAAAGTGTCATAATAGTAACTCTGCCTCCTAGCAAAGTAGGTCCTTGTAAAATTCTACGATCCAAGATGATAGTGGCCGAACAACACCTCTAACGGATGTGACCTCACAACGAGTAGTTCATTCAGATCTAGGGGACTTATGATGAGGGTCGAAGTAAGCCTCGCCACATCTCATCTTAATATTTGCTAACTATTAATTGAAGACAGAGAATTAAAAAGTAGTATAGGCCAGGAGCCTCAGGTTTAGCTAAAGAAGCAGACCTGAACCCCAGGTGAGAGGTCAGCTCGGCTATTCTTAACATACCACCAGCAGTCGGCTCGGTAAGAGTGAAGTTCGAGTAACGCAAATAGGTCGAGATGTGTTAGTCCCTTGGAAAGGCTAACACAAGTTTAGAGGGGGTGAATGAACTTGTGCCTAAAAAGCGGTTTTAAAGCAAATTAAGGTTCACTTAAAAACTTGTGTGGAGTTAAGTTGACAAAGTGAGATTAAGTCAAACTGACTTAAGCTGAAACTGAGTCAACAGGCACCGGATATGATTTTAGCCTTTTTCTTGATCTTGTTATTCTATTATGAAATCTTAGTGTTGTGAACTGAATTCTGGTGAATGTTAGTTGTGACTGTGAGGTGTATAACAATCAAGTATCACAATGCTGTAAGTAAATGGTGAATAAATAAATAAATGCGTAAAGTAAATATGGCGGATATTATAGAGGTTCCTGGTGATGTAATCATGTACGTCCTCTCTTCCCTTGTGGTGCGGAGGAAAATTCCACTAGAACTTCTTGAGGTGAACTGTTACAAAAAGTCCTAAACAATAGTCCTTGGCTAATCCCTTGTTTCACTATCTAAACAGTTGTAGAACATGTAGAATTGCTGCTCTTCAAATTCTTGAACCACTGGTCCTTAGAGGGTAGGATTACCTCTTCACCAAATTACCACCACAAACACAAATTACCCGATTGCTTGTCACAATCATCCTTGGCGAAACCTTCCCGGTTTTCTTCACAGTCTAAAACCTTTGATGTAGAATCAAGGTTGGGCTGAGAATCAATAAGTTGATTCTTGTTTGTGGTTCTTCAAAGTGTTGAATTATTGATAAATTCTTTGTAGCTTGAACACTTGAAGAAATACTAGATATGATCTTGTTATAGTTCAGAGATGATAGCAATTCGAATAGAATAGACTGATGCACAAAATTGCTTGTTGATTCTTGTATATGCTCTGTTCTATATTTTTTTGTTGTTGGTGCAAAGTCTTCTATTTATAGTGTGAAGTCCAACGTTCATCTGGCTTCAATTTGAATTGTATCAACGTCTATCTTGCAACGGCTATATTTTCTGACCGTTCTGCTGTGTCAGTAACTCATCCAATGAAATTGTTTTCTTTACAACGTTCGACTGTACTTTCAGTTTGTTGGATGACTGACTTATAAAACTGAGTTTCCTTATCAGTTTTGTACTGAGTTTTTCTTTTGTCAGTTTCCTAACTGACTTGAAGCATTAACTGAGATTTTACTCTTCTTCAAATATCAGTACTCCTGTTTTCATCTGATTATAATTGACTTAATCAAACTACACCATGATTCATTAGCATCTGAGAATTCATTGTCCTTATGATTCTTAGGTCTTCATACAAGATCCATAAAGTCAGTTCAGGTCACCACAATCTTGCCTGAAGTCCAACTTTACAGTCTCGACTTGTAATCTTCATAACTGAGTTTGAACCCTCAGTTCTTCATTCTTCAATAACTGAGTTTGAACCCTCAGTTCTTCGATCTTTTAGATAAGTCAACTGAGTCTGTAACTCTCAGCGAACTTCAGTTTCATGTAGGTGTATTCTGAGTCAGTTTGCTTGTCTCGATGATTTCCTGTTTTCTAAATGATTTCCAGTTTTCAGTTTTACGACACACTAACAATTACAGTGCTTGTCTGATGTAACCTATACAAATATCAGACTCTAGTAAAACTTATACAAGCAGTTCTAGACATCTTTTAGCTTTCTACTATAACAGCTGACTTCAGCACTTCATCAATGGGGTTAAGATAATATTTTAAAAAATAAGATAAATTATCATCAAAACATAAATTTTATTTCCAACAATTTCCCCCTTTTGATGATGCCAAAACTCTCCCTAAAATAAAAGCTTAAAGATAAAAAGAATGTAAAACTGGAAAACTGGTTTTCATTAGAATGAGCAAAAACTGGATATGTACATTTTGTTCAAATATCTGTGATTAAAGACTAATCTTCTTCTTAGCTTTTTGAATGACAGAGTCATATCTTTTTGCTTAGTCATACAAGCGAAAATCTTCTTCAAGCTTGGAGTCTTCCTTTGAAAAGGTCTTGTTGTAGTTAACTTGACTACATTCTTTCCATCTTCTCCATTGAATTAGCTTGGGTAAGCTTGAGTCTTTCAAGTAGTAATTTTCAAATTCTACTAGATCGGCTTTCATTTGTTCAGTTTGTCTTTAATCTTCATTTATCATCAATCCTCTAATTCTTCTTATGTTGTGCAATTTTTTGCTTTGAGTAAATATCGAGACGTAAAGTAGTTCAAGGATTCCTCAAATGTTCTCATCCTTGTACTTGGCTTTAATAGGATTGTAATCTTTGATAAACTATGTCCACAGATCCTTTGTAAGAGTAACTCTTCTGTCTCCAGGTTGATTGTATTTTTCAATAAGTTGATCATCAGTTAACTCTTTCTTAAAAAATTTAGGATCTGATCTGTATCTTTGAAATTCTGCTTCAAGTCACTTCATTTCTCCAAGTAATTTCAGCTTTTCTTCTTCAGCTTCCCCCTTTTTGGCATCATATAACTAATCTACCAGGGCATGGGTTGCTTTTTGATCTTCTGAAATCTGTCGCTAAGAAGCAAGTACTTCCTTAAGCTGAGTTTCTAACCCGTAGATATGCTGATTTATATGCCAATGAGCCTGAGCATGAGTTTCTCTATCAACTGCGGTTGAATCTTCGAGTTGTTGTTTGAGTAACACAATCTCTGAAGCAGAACTTTAACTTGATTTGTGAATCATCTCTAGTCTTGCATGAACTGAAACATCAGTTCTAGTTCTATAATCAAGATATCCACAGATGTTTGATAAAAGGCCATTCTGTGTATCTCTCTGACTGAGTACAATTTTCAAGTTTTCATGAACTCTGGCCAATTCATCCTTAGATAGAAAATCAGAGGGATCATATGTAGCTTCTATTTGATCCTTATCCTGAGTATTATCAGCAATAACCATCAGTTGTCTGATTTCATCAGCTGCTTGTTGATTGTCAGTTGTCTGATTTCCAACTGGCAATCCTTCTTGCTGTGGTACAGTTTACGTTGCTAGAGGTTGAGATTGAGTGATTGTTTGCAAAACTGTAGTATCATCAGCTTCTTTTCTTGACTTATCATGGTCATCATCATTCTTTTTCTTTGAACTGTCTTTAGATGATGTGCCTGATTCTCTTCTTTTTGCTAGTTCGGTAAATCTTTTGAAAGAGTTGTCAAGAAATTCTTAAATAGGAAACATAGAGTAAAGATCTCTAACTTCCAATTTCTCTAAGAGTAATTTTACTTCAGTCTGTAAACTGACATCTCGAAATTCTTTTGGTTGAAGTTTCATTTTCATCAGCTTAATGATTTTGTTAGTTTCGAAGACTGGTGCTTATTGCTGAACCGATTGATGTTGTATCTGAGAAGTATGGTCGGCAGTGATATTCTCTTGAATAACTTCAGTTGTCAATTGATTTTGTTGTTCCCCCTCAGTTGGTGCTTTTTCACTTGAGATTTCGTGGTACAAACATCTTACAACCGATCTTCCTTCGTGGATTCACTTTTTTAGCTTAGTCCCTTTGTGTTCAAATCTCTTTGTGACACGCTTATCTCGACTTGCTTCAGGTTGGGAAGTTGTTTCTGTGATTTCCTTCGATGTTTCAGTTTGCCTTGCTTGCTTGCTTCCCTTCCTTAATTCTCTCTAAATAAAACTGAATGATTCCACTAAGAGTCTTCTTCACTGAATCGCCATCGATTTTGTCCTTCACTTGAGCTCTTTTCACACTTTCTAATTCAGCTAAGTGTTGCTTCTTGAACTGATTGACTATATAACCTGCCCAATTAAATTCTATATTATCCCAGATTATGTTCATCAGCAAAATATTTTCTTTCGAAAGTATGTTAATTCCTTTGGATTTTCAAATGACGTGTTTGCTGAGCCATCTGCTTAGATTTCCAAATTCGGCTTGATTTTGTCGACATGAATTCCAGGTTCGATTGGTTCTATAGACGAAGTAATCATTGCGAGAAAAGCTTCTTTCTTCAATGGTAGAGTGGCTAACTCTGTTGAAGTTGTTGTTGTATTTGCGAAGCCAAAGAGTGACCTCATGACTTTTTCATTGAGAACAATGCGATCTCCACGAACTATAGTTATCAAGGAGTCTCTGACTAATCGCATATTTTGCAAAAATTGCAAAATGCCTTCCACATCTCGTTTTTCTTTGAAACTGACTTCGAGGATGTTGTTCAATCATGGTTGTTTTTTGATTTTATCTCGTACACAGTTGGCTAACAAGGCGTTTTGACACATACCTTCATACATTTCAAGTGTTAGTTCATCCAGCTCTGTGATCAATCGTTTGTCATTCGAATCATCTCAAGTGGCCATATTTCAGTGTGAACATCAAAATTTGATTTTTGAAAGAGAGGGTTGCAAAGAGTCTATTTTGCTTTCGGAAAATAATTTGAATTTTGATAGAGAATAGTGTGAACGGAGATTGAATAAATAGGTAGGATATTCTGGCGGTTGAGTGGTACAACTTTTCAAATTCCATGATGGTTTTGATAACCGATACGTGTATTGTTCTGACAATCGTGGGGTGTACACACGAAATTCTGACAAAAAGAACTGTGGTAATTTAATGCGATATAACCGCTGTTGATTCTATCTTATCAACCTTTGACTAAATTTGATTGGAATAAAATCGATGTCGAGGTCGATTCTCGAGATAATTCAGTTCCATCAAATTATTCAGTTTTGTCAAAATCTTCAGTTTGTCAGTTTGAGATTGTTGATGTCAATGACTAATCTGTTAAGTGAGCGCACCCAACATAACAAAGATTAATCCCCTTGACGAATCTCTCGCTTAAATTACTTAACTAACTTTGATTATTCCCAACTCAGTTCTTAATTTGGCAAATCTTTCTTTGTCCAATGGCTTTGTAAAGATATCCCGCTAACCGATCTTCATGAGTACATAAAGAATCATATATCCTTCTTCTCTGCATGATCTCTTATGAAGTGGTGACGGACATCAATGTGCTTTTTCCTTGAGTGTAAAACTGGATTATTAGTAATTGCAATTGCACTTGTGTTATCACACATTATGGGAATTGTTCCTTCTTCTATCCCATAGTCTCTTAATTGTCATTCGATCCATAAAACTTGAGCACAACAACTTCCAAATTACTATATATTCAGGCCAGTGTTGAAGTTGAGATTGAGTTTTGCTTCTTGCTAAACCATGACACAAGTCTATTTCCCAATAACCGACATGTGCCTGATGTGCTTTTTCATCCACTTTGCATCCAAAGATAGTTCTAATCAATAAGAAATCACTTTGAATTCTCATTCTTTTGAATACCAAATTCCAACTCTATCTCATGTCTTTCGAGATATTTCAAAGTTCTTTTCACAACTGTGAGATGACTTTCCTTTGATCTTGACAAAATCTTGCACGCATAATCGACAAAGAAAAGATATGTCCGCCCTACTTGTCGTAAGATAGAGTAAGCTTCCAATCATCCTTCAGATTGTGTTTGATCCACATCTTTACCTTCTTTGTCTTCATCTAATCTGATGTTGTTCCCTATTGGTGTAGAAATTCCAGTAGATTTCTCTATACAAATTTTTTTGATAAGTTCTCTTGTATATTTGGTTTGGTGAATAAAAATTCCATCAGCCAATTGTTTAACTTGAAATCCTAGGAAATAATTTAATTCTCCCATCATACTCATCTGAAATTTGCTTTTCATCAAACTTGCAAATTTCTCACATAACTGTTCATTTTCTGATCCAAAAATGATATCATCAACATAAATTTGAACAAGTAGAGTATCTTCTCCATTCTTCATCCTGAATAAGGTTTTTTCGATTGTTCCTTTGATAAATCCATTATCCACTACAAACTGAGATAGAGTTTCGTACCAAGCTCTTGGTGCTTGTTTAAGTCTATAAAGAGCTTTCCTTAGTCTGAAAACTTTATCTGCTTGATCTTTGATTTCAAATCCGGGTGGTTGTTGAACATATACTTCTTCTTCAAGAATTCCATTTAAAACGCACTTTTAACATCCATCTCGATAAACTTTGAATTTCTTGTGAGTGCGATAAGCAAGAAATAGTCTGATTGCTTCTAGTCTTGCAACTGGTGCATAAGTTTCATCAAAGTCTATGCCTTCTGCTTGAGAGTATCCATTGGCTACAAGTCTGGCTTTGTTTCTGATGATGTTCCCATCTTCATCAAGTTTATTTCTGAAAACCAATTTGGTTCCAATGATATTGACATGAACTGGTTTATCTACCAATTCCCATACTTGATTTCTCTCGAATTCATTGAGTTCTTCTTGCATAGCTAATATCCAATCTGGATCTTTCAAAGCTTCTTCAATTTCTTTAGGTTCTGATTAAGATAGAAGGCATGCAATCATTGCATCTAGTTGATGTCTTCTTCGAACTCCAGCTTGAGTATCACCAATAACTTGTTCTTCAGGGTGATCTCTCATCCATTGATGTGTGTGAGTTTGTATCAACTGATTTGCATTTTGTTCAACTGATTCTTCAAAATCGGTTCTTGAACTTGTTCAATCGAATCAATGAAGTTGTTCAAGTTGTTGAGCAATTGGAAATCGAGGCCGATCTTGATCTCAACATTCTCAAATTTGTAGTCTTCCAACGCCAATCAAATCGGTTCGTGTGTGATGGGTAATCGAGATCGAAACTGGATCTGGTCGGTCTTCAATTGTTTCACCAGGGAAGTTTGGTTCATCAAATACTACATGTATTGATTCTTCATGCTTGAGTGTCCTTTTATTTAGTACTCTAAAAGCTTTGCTGACACTTGAATATCCTAGGAAAATTCCTTCATCAGCTTTGGGTTGAAAAACGTGAAGTTGATCATTTCCATTATTGTGTATGAAACATTTGCTTCCAAAAGCATGAAAGTATGAAACATTTGGTTTTCTTCCATTCCAAATTTCATAAGGAGTCTTCTCATGTCTCTTGTTCATGAGAGCTCTGTTCTGAGTGTAACAAGCTGTGTTAGCTGCTTCTGCCCAATATTTGTCAGGTAGTTTGGCTTCACAGATCATAGTCCTCCCAAATTCTTTGAGTGTTCTGCTTTTCTTCTTTCACTACACCATTTTGTTGTGTTCCTCTGTATGCAAGTTGGTGTAAGACACCATTTTCTTCACAATATTCAATAATCACACTGTTGAGGAATTCGGCCTTTATCGATCTTATCTTCACAATCAAAACTCCTTTCTCGATTCTGAAGTCTCTTGAGAAGTTCTGTGAACTTTTGCTTGGTTTCACTTTTCTTGGTTAGAAAGATTACCCAAGTATATCTTGAAAAATCATCTACTACCACCAATGTAAATTTCTTTCCACTGATAATAATTGGTGTAATAGGTCCAAATAAATCCATGTGTAGTAATTCTAGATGTCTGGTTGTTGAATGCTGAGAATTGGTCTTGAAACTTGCTTTTGTTTGTTTGCCTTGTTGACATGCATCACATAAGCTGTCCTTCTTATATGATATCTCTGGTAGTCCAATGACTAGTCGCTTTTAACAAGTGTGTTGATGTCATCAAAATTGAGATGACTCGCTTTCTTGTGCCATAGCCAATCGATTTTTGATTTGGTATGCACGAGCAAACAAGTTTCAAAGAACGGCAGCTTGTCCAATCTACCACATACATGTTTTCCTTTCTTCTTCCGGCTAGACAACTTGATAAGCCGATTCACGATGACAACGCATAATTCTTTATCAAAAGTAACTTTGTATCCCATATCACAAAATTGACTTGTGCTGAGTAGATTGGAGTGTAGTCCTTCTACATAAGATACATTCTGGATTGTAAGTCCATTTCTGATTAAGGTGCCAAAACCTCTGGTGTAACCAGGTTTATCTTTACTTCCAAAATTGACTTTTGGTCCATCCTTTGCAATAAAATTACTAAGACAGTCTTTGCTCTTTGTCATGTGTCTAGAGCAACCACTTTCAAAGTACCATATATCCTGCAATGAAAATTAGAAGTTATTGGTTGTGAATCCCTCAGTCTGTGTCATATACACTTCCTCAGACAGGTTCCCGTTAAGGAAAGCTGTTTTCACATCCATCTGCCAGATTTCGTAATCATGGTATGATGCAATAGCGAGCAAAATTCTAATGGATTTTAACATGGCAACAGGCGAGAAGGTTTCATCATAGTCAACTCCTTGTATTTGCTTATAACCTTTTGCCACTAACCTAGCTTTGTAGGTAGTCACGTTACCGTCCATGTCAGTCTTTCTCTTAAAGACCCATTTACACCCTATGGGAAGTATTCCTCGTGGGATCAACTAAGTTCCAAACTTGGTTGTCTTTCATGGATTCCATTTCGTAATTCATGGCTTCCAACCATTTCTCTTTGTCATGCCTTAATAGCACTTCCTCATAAGTTCTAGGTCCTCATCTTCCATGAGATACACGCCAAGATACCTTTCAGTTCACAAATGCTCCTCGGTGGATCTCAAGCGAGGTGCTAGTGTGTCAACGGTAGAGGCCGGTGTCACATCTCATGCGTGTGGCAAGTCCTCTACTTCCATCAACTGATCGTTATCCGTAAGTGGTTCTCGAATTTCTTCAAGATCGCCTTACTCCCACCGACCTATCCGTAATAAACTCTTTCTCCGTAAAGTGGCTACCCCGGCAACAAACACCTTTTGTTCCTCGTGATGGTAAAATTGGTATCCTCTAGTTTCTCTAGGATATCCCACAAACAGACATTTTTCGGATCTCGCCTCTAATTTGTCGTGCATCATCCGCTTCACATAAGTTGACAACCCCAAGGTTTAAGATATGCCGATTTGGTTTCTTCTTGGCCCATACCTCGTATGGTGTAGAATCAACCGCCTTTGATGGAACTCGGTTCGTTGTATAGATGCGGTTTCTAGAGCATACCCCCAAAACGATTTTGGAAGAATCGCATAGCTCATCATGGATCGTACCATGTCTAACAAGGTGTGGTTCCTCCTTTCAGACACACATTCATTTGTGGCGTCCCGGGAGGGGTCCATTCATGTAGAATCCCATTCTCCTTCAGCTAGTCTTGAAACTGTCCATCCAGGTATTCTCCACCTCGATCGGATCGAAGTGTTTTGATTTCTTTACCTAGTTGTTTCTCTACTTCACTTCTGAATTCCTTGATCCTTTCGAAGGCTTCAGACTTATACTTCATTAAGTATATATAACCATAGCGAGAATGGTCATCAGTGAAAGTGATAAAATAAGAGTATCCTCCTTTGGCTTGAATTGACATTGGGCCACATACATCAGTATGTATGAGCTCAAGCAATTCATTGGATCTTATCCCTTTGCCACTAAATGGTGACTTTGTCATCTTTCCAAATAAACAAGCTTCGCATGTATCAATCGATTCATAATCGAATTGATCCAACATTCCATCTTTATGGAGTTTGGCAATGCGATTCTTATTTATATGGCCAAGTCTACAATGCCATAAGAAGGATTCATTCAAGTCATTTGTTTTGGCTTTCTTGTTATTTATATTAAGTACGCCAACATTCATATCTAATATGTAGAGACCAATTCTAAGTATGCCAAGATTCATAAAAGATTCCATCACGTGAAAAAGAACAACATTTATTCTCAAACGTAAATGAAAACCATCAACATCTAACGCAGAATGGAAATAATACTCTTCGTAAAGAGCAAGAAAAAAATAACAGCTTACTAAGTTCAAGTACTAGCCCACTCGGGCAATGAAAGAAAATAAACTCATACGGCTAGTGCAAAGAACACTTGCTCCATTTCCAACGCCAGAGGTCCACCTCTCCTTTCTTCAGATCTCTAGTTCTTCTTAGTCCCCGCATATTCAGACAAATATGAGAACCACAACCAAAGATCTAATACCCAAAGGGTTAGACTTAGAAGAATTAATGTTGATCTCAATCATAAATATACTCAAGTCGAAGCATCGTAATGCTTCTTCTTGGTACTCAAGAAGCCCTTACGCTTTCTCCTCCAATGTCCGGTCTCACCGCAATGGAAGCAAGCATCCTTGGATTTGTCTTTTGCTATATTAGGCGTTATTTAGGTGCAAAAACTTCAACCTTCTTGGACTTTTTCTCGGCTTTTTCCTTGCCCTTGCTTGAAGTGACCAAAGAACACTTGCTTTCCTTTCCCATAAGTGCCCTCAAAGCAGCCTTCAACATGTTCAATAACTCCGCAGAGGAGCAATCTATCTTGTTCATGTGATAGTTCATCATGAATCATGAGAATGAATCGTGTAGAGATTGCGAATCAAGTCAATACTCAACTCGCTCCAACTTGTGGCCCACTTTCCCAGCCTCTCTATATACCCGATCATTTTAAGCACGTGTGACCCCACAAAGCATCCTAGATGCCATCTTACAACTAAACAGGCCTTCGAGACATCGTACTTCTCAAGATTTAGACCGAGAAGCATAAAGTTCCTTCAGTGGACCATGATAGAGTAGGCGCCCATAGAATCATGATGTTTCATAGCTCGTGTTATAGAAGCAAGCATGATGCATGTAGCATCGCGATCGCTGTAATAAAGGCTTGTTGTACTTCTCGACAATATCTCAGCAAATTAACCTCAACGGGCTTTTCCGGTAGGGCCTCGCCCAAGACATAGCCAATCTTCTCGTGCCTCAAAACGATTTTGAGGTTTCTTTCCCAAACGAAAAATTAGTTTCGCTAATCTTGTTTTCGATGATAAAACGAAGGTTCAATTTGTTTGACATTTTCTACAACAATAAATAAATATGGAATAAGTAAAAGCTCATGTATAAAAACCCTAAATTTGCACTTAAAATTTTATAAGGTTTTACTCCCACTAGCCAACTATTCCCAATTGGCTTTCAAGAATTTAAGTAATTCTTTAGTGGATGGAATCCTATCTAGTTGACTCGATCCCCGACGTGGGCCGATCGACCGGGTCAATTTCGAAGGTGGGTACTAATTACCGATCGAATCTTATTCGATTTCCATTGGTTGACTAGTCAACTCTTTGACAATTCACATCTCTATGTGATAGCCACCCTTGTCTCTAAAATCGACGGTCCCGACGTGGGCCAATCACCGCAAGATTCTTAGTCGAGTCGTAACTCCAAATATTCATGAGATCTCATAACGATCATATCACGATAATGACGATATACCCGTGGTAGTCAACTCCCGACGTGGGCGATCAGCTTGATCCAACAAAGGCTCTTCACCGTCATTATAATATTGGGAGACAATTTTGGCTCAATTTTTGGCGTGGGAATAATTTTAAATTAATTCACTTAATTAATTTGGTTTAATTGTGGTCTCATCTACTATGTGCATATTACTACGATATCATATAAAGTAAAACATACACAACATTCCGCGCATAAAATAACCGGTATGATCATGGACTTTTCCTAGGTGTGGTTTCAATACAAACCGACGAAACCGCTGGTCACAAACTAAGGGTATCTCGCAACCGCCAATAGATCTTTATTGTCAGACGCCAACGGGTTCTTTAT
Organism: Gentiana macrophylla; assembly: GCA_026214975.1. Classification (NCBI taxonomy): domain Eukaryota; kingdom Viridiplantae; phylum Streptophyta; class Magnoliopsida; order Gentianales; family Gentianaceae; genus Gentiana; species Gentiana macrophylla. The sequence continues at coordinate 60,782,131 of CM047811.1, forward strand.
CTCTCCTTGGTCTTCAACTCCTTGCTCCATTCTTGTTACATAATAAATAATTACACCCGCCGCATTACGGGGAGCTAACGGAATGGGATAATTGCAAAAGTAAACTAGGTCACGCTCTTCATAACGGCCTAGGACAATTTTTTTTTTTTTTAACCAACATAAAGAAAACATTCCCATCTATCCTATTGGTCGAGTCCGTGATCAATCGGGTCCATATAATCACATTATATCTACACATCTAATCCATACAATTTTATCTTATGAAAAGATTAAATTCTAATTTTAACTACTCATGCGCTTTTATTTTATCACACCAAATAATTAAATAACTTTTAAATAATTATATGACTTAATCGAAAATTAAAATTAACATTTAATTTTAAATCGATTTTAATTTCAATTAAATTTGAACTATTCAAAATAAAATTAAAATTATAAAGTCTCCTATTTTTTCCTTTCCAAAACTAAGTTTAGTTTAGGCACTGCCACTTTCCAAAATCAAAATTTTGAAGTGGCTGCAGCTTGCTTTTGGAAATCAAATATTTGAAAAGGCTGAGGCCTATTCCAAATCAAATATTTGGAAAGGCCAAATTATTTTAGTTCAGGCTCGCCACTTTCCAAAATCAAAATTTTGAAGTGCTTAGCCCAGCCTTTTACAAATCAAATATTTGAAAAGGCCTGCTTATTCCAAATCAAATATTTGGAAAGGCCAAATACTTTTATTTAGGCCTGCCACTTTCCAAAATAAAAATTTTGGAAGTGGCTTAGCTTGAGCCTCAGGCCTTTACAAATCAAATATTTTAAAATGGCCTAGGCCTATTCCAAATCAAAATTTGGAAAGGCCAACATGCCATATGGTTTCCCAATGGTCCAAACTATTTCAACCATTGGTTGGCCATATGACACAACTAAACAAACGAGATATCTATGCACAATAAAATATCACAAAACGAATAGGGTTGATCTCCCCCATTGGAAGAAGAGAGCCGACGGACGGCAGCCCGAAGACCACCGCCGCCGCCGCCGCCGCCGAGGGATGGGGGCGCCGCCAGTCGGCCGACCCCCATAAACACTATAATTTTTATTTTGTTTTTTTTGTTTTAACGTTTCGTGATTTAAATCTTGCATCTATCGATTAAATACTACGCAATTAATTTATGCTTATTGCTTAAGCTCGAAGTCCGCCTCGATACCACCGTAGGAAATCACTAGTTTAACGCAATGAATTTAAAATTTGATTTCCTTTTTCTAGATCGCTCTTCGCTTAATGCAATAAACACGTTAAGTAGTTTGACGGTTATACCTTGATGATCTACTAGATCGCCGCTTTGACCGCCAACGGAGAGTAGTTCAATGCGCAAGCCGCCCACGCCATCCGGCCTCTATCGCTAATCCACACGAACCCTTTGCCGAATCCTCCTGATTGCTATCGTAAAACTCCGGCCGCTAGATCGACCTTTTCTTCCTCACAAACTCACTATGGAAGGCTCTCTATTTTACACAAGAATTATGAACTCTTGTAATTGTGATGTACAAAAGAGCTTGACACCCACCTCCTATATATAGTGGTTGGGGCGCCCATATGGTGTGGAGAGAAGAAAACATTTTTCCAATAAAATAAGGAAAATCAACTAGATTGATTTATCTCTTTAATTATAATTTATTTTGCCAATATCTTATATTGATTATAATTATCTTATTACCATAAATCTATTTTTCCAAAATCAATTAATATCTTATATTAATATTATGGTAATCTTATTAATTAAAGTGCACAATCCAAGTGTATCTCATACACTTAAATGTGGTGCCCCATATGCCAATAAATTGGCTTCCGGAATATTTTTTAATTAATCTAATTTATATATAATTAATATCTTGTATTTTATTTATTCATAATAAATAAATACCACCATATTAATTTACCACTATAACCTTTATAAATCTGAGATAAACTTTCCTTATTTGGTTATCAACTATAACCGCATTTTAATCCGACTTGATGTTCATATGTGTGTGACCCGATAGGCTTCCGAATATGTTGGCCGTAGACACTAGGTGCAATTTATTAAAATGCCCTTCATACCTAACGATCACGGATAGCGCCTAGCAACACACCGTGACTTCCCAATTATCGGAAGAGTCAAAAGCAATGACTACTACCTTTCATGTGAAGCGCTTATCGTGTAACTTACAATCCTATCATTGTAATAATATCCATACGATCGATCTCGAGTGTCAATACATTAACAATCGTATCTTATAATCTGATATCATGCTCTCTCGAATAACACATTTACTCCCACATTGCAAAGATTCTCGAGAGCTAGACATTCCTTATAAGAAGGCCATTTCGGATATTCGATCCCAAATATAGATACGCGATTCCCGGACGACCAATCATTTATACTCGTGATGCTTCAATATCATACCCAATCACTACCGCATGATCGCCCGTGGTTAGGAGAAATCTCAATAGTGTCAAAGCATGACAATCCACACCGTGATGCCATGAAGACTCCGGTCAAAAGGATAATTACACAACCGCCACATAGTGTGACACTTAATGTAAGTGGGTCACTTAACGACGTATTCTCTAATACACGCCCACGCACACCCAAGTGTTCTACACTTCGATAGACGAGATCTATCCCTACCTTCTAAAAGATAGAAGACATCCAATACGTGCTAGTCGGATTATACTATCAATGTCCCATTTGATAATATATAAGACTAGAGACATTTAAGTACCAACCTTGTTATAGTGATTAGAGATCTCATCAACCATAATATCTATCATGGTTTCTCTATCACAGATTGATACTAGGGACGTTACTATATATATACAACAAATAATATGAAGATAAAAATTATATATAATAACATAAGTGCTTTTATTAATCATAATAAAGTTATTACATGAACTAAATAGACTGTAAAAGACCCGACCCGGTCGGATCCGGTCCAACCCGATTGGGTTTAGGACACCTTTCCAACATGATTCACATACCTCATTTGATCTTCCATGTGTGCCATTAAAGCCGTGGTCATATGATAATCTTCCAAAGATCACTTTCATAATCTGATTCATCTCCAAAGAAGGAGTGCTCTTCTACCAACTCTTCTTGGTGGAGTCTTCTTGATCAGCCTCGACATTCAACTTTATAATGTCCTGGTTTCTTGCAATGAAACAGAGGTATTCATCGCCTTTTCTTTTCTCAGAGTCCTTTTGATGAACTTTTGAGTGACTGGGTGTCCACTTTTCATTCTTCGAATTGCTCATCATTAGAGCCATTTGTTCTTCCATTTCATCCAATTCATGAAGATTGTTAGATGAGTTTTCTTGAATCTCATTTGATGCTGCTGCAAGTGCTGTGGTCTTTGGTTCTTCCAGAGATTTGATTATTGCAGCTGTGGTTGTGAAATCTTCACTGAATTCATAAGCTTTCAGATCTGAAAAGATCTTGAATGAATCTTCTACATCAAGTCTCCTGGATTCTTCCATAGCAAAGGACCTTCATCTTCCAAAGACATTGGTAATGCCTTCAAGATTCTTGAGTATATCTAGTTCATCCATGATAGCACTGAATCTTGTCTCCATTTGGTCAATGGTTTCTCCAGATTTCATCTTGAAATTCTCAAACTTTTGTTTTGCAACGGAAATTTTATTTTCCTTGATTGAATCTGCCTTCACAAACTCGATCGAAGTTTGTCCAACATTTCTTTTGCAACAGCATTCTTTCACCTTCAAGTACATGTTGTTGTCAAGAGTTCTCGAGGATAAAGTCCATGGCAACATTGTTGAGATTGTTTCGCTTATGCGATCATCACTAGTCCATTCGATTTGGGTTTTGCAACTCGAACTTGCTCTCTCCACCAACAACAGCTTGTATGTGAGTGATTTGAATTGGTCCATCAGTGAGTACATCCATCAATTCATCATGAGTGGCTGCTGGAAATGCCTGCATACGACGTTTATATTCGTCAAATCTGTCCATGTTGCACATGAGCATTTGTCTTGCATATTGATTGTTATCCATTGTTAGTGTGTGAAGACTGATAGTAGATTAACTGGAAAACTGAGCTTTCAAATAAGAACAACTAGAGGAGATAAAGAGCAAATGATATCTTGTTAAAGAAACACTGCTCCGATACCAATTGTTGGTCCCTTGGAAAGGCTAACAAAATTTTAGAGGGGGGTGAATGAACTTGTGCCTAAAACTGGATTTAAAGCAAATTAAGGTTCAGTTAAAAACTTGTGTAGAGTTAAGCTGACAAAGCGGAGATTAAGTCAAACTGACTTAAGCTGAAACTGAGTCAACCGGCATCGGATATGATTTTAGCCTTTTTCTTGATCTTGTTATTCTATTATGAAAATCGAGTGTTGTGAATCGACTTCGTGAATGTCGCCAGACTGTGAGTTGTATAACAATCAAGTATCACAATGTTGTAAGTAAATGCTGAATAAATAAATAAATGCGTAAAGTAAATAAGGCGGATATTATAGAGGTTCTAGGTGACATAATCATGTATGTCCTCTCTTCCCCTGGTGGCGGAGGAAAATTCCACTAGAACTTCTTGAGGTGAATCACACAAAAGTCCTAAACAATAGTCCTTGGCTAATCCCTAGCTTCACTATCTAACCAATTGTAGAACAGTAGAATTGTCGCTTCTTCAAATGCTTGAACCACTCGGTCCTTAGAGGGTAGGATTGCCTCTTCACCACCTACCACCACAAACAGAGTCTACCCGATCGCTTGTCACAATCGTCCTTGGCGAAACCTTCCCGGTTTCTTCATACCTAAAACCTTTGATGTAGAATCATAGGTTGGGCCGAGAATCAATAAGTTGATTCTTGTTTGTGGTTCTTCAAAGTGTTGAATTCTTGATAAATTCTTTGTATCTTGAACACTTTAAGAACTACTAGATATGATCTTGTCATAGTTCGAGACGATAGCAATTCGAATATAATAGATTGATGCACAAAATTGCTTGTTGATTCTTGTATATGCTCGGTTCTATATTTTTTGTTGTTGGGGCAAAGTCTTCTATTTATAGTGTGAAGTCCAACGCTCATCCGGCTTCAATTTGAATTGTATCAACGCTCATCTTGCAACGGCTATATTTTCTCGACCGTTCATTGTGTCAAGAATCATCCAATGAAATTGTTTTCTTTACAACGCTCGATCGCATTTTCGCTTGTTGGATGATCGATTTATAAAACCGAGTTTCTTATCGCTTTGTACTCGAAGTTTTTCTTTTGTCGCTTCTAATCGACTTGAAGCATTAATCGAGATTTTACTCTTCTTCAAATATCAAGATTTTGTTTTCATCTCGATTATAATTGACTTAATCAAACTACACCATGATTCATTATCATCTGAGAATTCATTGTCCTTATGATTCTTAGGTCTTCATATAAGATCCATAAAGTCAGTTCAGGTCACCACAATCTTGCTCAAGTCCAACTTTATAGCCTCGACTTGTAATCTTCATAATCGAGTTTGAATCCTCGCTTCTTCATTCTTCAATAATCGAGTTTGAACCTCGCTTCTTCGATCTTTTAGATAAGTCAACTCGAATCAGAATCTCAAATAACTTACCTTCTTCAATTTTATGTAGGTGTATTCTGAGTCAGTTTGCTTGCTCGATGATTTCCAGTTTTCTAAATGATTTCCAGTTTTCAGTTTTACGACACACTAACAATTACAGTGCTTGTCTGATGTAACCTATACAAATATCAGACTCTAGTAAAACTTATACATTCAGTTCTATACATCTTTTAGCTTTCTACTATAACAGCTGGCTTCGGCACTTCATCAATGGGGTTAATATAATATTTTAACAAATAAGATGAATTATCATCAAAACATAAATTTTATTTCCAACAAGATGGCTTAGGGGGTTTGACGTTGGTCGGCCAGAACCTTCTTTATTCATATTTGGCGCACGTGCTTAATAAAATCGGATAGAAATGGAAAGAATTCTATGACATAATGACATTGATCTTGTCATTTAAATATATCCATAATTATCCCTAAATTGTAGAGATATATGTGTGTTTATCCTTAGGGAAAAATAATACAATTCCTTGTAAAACAAGGAAAAAGATAAATCCTCCCCTATATAAACAACCCTAAGAAACTACCAAAGACTTGATTCCTGAACAATTACATGATACATAGGGAACTTGAGAGAAGAACTCTCAAGCTCAGTCTAAATCCACCAAAAAAGAACCATCCCTCATTCATATTCTTCTTGATTTATTCCCTTGATTCAATTACCCCCAGATTAAACAGCCCCGATTTGTTTCTAGACGAGATCCAACATCGTCCGAAATCAAACTGTTGATACATCAGAATTAAAATTTTTTACTTTCTTTGAAATAAATATCAACCCCGTGGAACAATAAAAATGCAAATGACGAAGTTAAAGATCATAACATATTATCCAAAGGTTTGAAGCTTTCCTTCGGTTGTTTAACTTCCTCAAAAAGTGTGGCATCTACACTCGGTATGTCGGCACACTAATTAAAACAGACTGGGCCTTCATAGTCTTTTCCGTATTAGAAATTCGTTTACATGTGAAATTTAGTGGATGTATTGCACTAAAAAATGCTAATGGGGTAAAAACTTTGGTGATCATCCTCAACCAGAAAAACTGCATGTTTTTTAAATCCATGCAAATGGTGGTAGATTTTGTTGATCATTCTCTTTATGGGCTCTTCACGGATGGTACGAGAGCTTAGGTTTAAAAACCTTCAGTTGATGTCATTTTCAATGTCTCTACGGCATACAATCTTGCACGGGATAAAAAATTGAATTTTCATGAAATGAAGAAGATATGGAATACTAATAAACCACTTCAAAATTCTATTTTATGTGGTGTTTAACCATCCAGTTAGTTCCTCTGCCACACAACCTTGTTCGTATAAATTTTATGGAGCCGTACAAGTATCCCAATTGTGATTGTGTTGGTACTTCTAACCACATCTTTTTGCACTGTTCATTTTCTTTAAAGGCATGGCCTTCGTTTCAATCCATGCGAATGATTATTTCATGTTGAAAACCGATGGCTCCTCTTTATAAAATTCGGGTCATGCTGGGGTCAGCTTTATTAGCCGCAATGCACAAGCCAGCCTTATTTTTTTCTTATCACTTGGTGTGGATTTATGTGTGCACAATCACAAAATGATTACCTTCATGGAGATTTCATGATTTGCTGATGTTGCTAGAAATATCACGATGGTTGTGAGGGTGTTTATAAGGTGGATATTTGAACGGTAAGAAAGATTTCTGGTGTGAGAAGACGGTGGCTATGAAGAACTCCTGGCGGTGTTTAGCCGGAGGACATGTTGAAGGATAGGAAAGAGATGTGGTCGATAAATTGGCAGAGTTATCTACTTACATTAAATAGCGTATATCCTTACAAGTGACATGTAGCCTCTATTTATAGGCAAAACGTTATTCGCGATTAGACTAATAGTGACACGACATAATTAAGCATAATTAAGAAGACAAGCAGATGTAGAGGTTCAGCTGATGGGATAGTTGGCTGCTCTAACATCTTCATGCTGGGATTGCCTCGTCTTTGCTAATGCTAAGTATGAAACGTGCTTGCCTATATACAGAGCGCTTTAGTCCGAATGATCGTGTGACGGATGAGGGGCAACACGCCGCCCCCAATTTGAGAGTTGAAATGATCACGTGAACTCGATGACTCGGTCATCTTATTTCAAGTTGGGCTGGTGACGATGGGGTCAGAGGCTGAGTAGAGACCACCAATGTGGGTCTAAAGGTTGTCCGGTTTACCGTGTTTTTCCGCGGTCTATCAATGGCCCCTTACTCCGTGGTCAAACCTTTCACTGTGGTTTAGATAGTGTGTAAGGTTGTGCAGGCATTGTATACCATGACCCAGTGACCTCTATTTTGAGGTAATACTGATTGGGGCGGTATTGAGCTTAAGCTAGACTTGACGATGTGTGTTGATTTAGTGAAACACTGTGCGCCTTGAGTGAACAGTCTGGACCGACCTAGGTGATGTGTTTTTTGGGCACCTTTCATGTCGCATTGCGGCTCATTGCACGATGCTTGCGCGATGAAGCAGACAAAGAGAAAGTGTAGCATCCTACGCATGTATAAGTTTGGGACAACATTAGTGTGCGGGTTTTAGCAACTTTTATGTCACGATATGACTCATTGCATGATGTTATGTCAGAAAGTGGATAGACTTATTTGTGGAGTAGCTATAGCCGACCAAATTATTGGTCGAGGCGAACCTCAAATGCTTAATTGGTTGACATTTGATATGACCGCCCGCTTCATCGCGTGAGATTCTAGTTAACCGTGAGGTGGTTTTCGCTTTGAATTTTGAATTTTGAAATAGTTCATGTGACGCTTTCACCTTTGAGGTTCCTATATAAAGGGGTAACCTCGAACCGACATACTCTTTTTTCCTTTTCCGCTTTTTTATCAAAAATATTCAGCACTTTATGGAGAATCATGGTTTAACAACATATACCGTGGCTTTATGCATTCATATGTTGTTCCTTTGAGGTTTCCGACGATATTCATCCTATCCCCAGCAGATCGTCCTATTCAAAGGTAAAAGCTTCGATATTTCTTTCTCGCATTAGTTTCCCTTAATGTTTCATAGCTTTAGTAGCCAACCTTGTTGGAAACTCATTCAATCGGTTAATTTTTAGGTTATGGTTAGGCTTTTGTCCCGCTTTTTCCGCCCAATGTAGTGTTTTGAAGCATTTTTCACCGCTTGTTTAGCCTCAAGGCCCAATTCCAGCTTCTTGTTGATTTCCTGGTTTGCAACCTTTCCCTTCCGCAATTTTTGAGTTTATCATTGGTCCCGTGTGGAGGTTAGTGTTTTCTCGCTTCTATAGGAAAAATGGAGGGGCGAGGTGTCACGATAAGGCGACATGCTCGCCTTGGCCCGACTCCTATGTCTAGTGATTGATGATCCGCCGCCTTTGTGTTTTTCAGATGTTGTCTAAGCATACCCTTAGTTGAGAAGACGATTAGGAAGCCATGGAGTACGGGTATGTTGAAGTTGATCAAGGCGCAGCGCACTTTCGAGGATTTCAGAGAGCGACTCAAAGTTGAAATGGTTGAGGAAGAGGATCCATGCGCTTCCGGTCAAGACAGAGATGAGACAGAGGCTTTATCAGAGCTACCGTGCCTCACTCTGTGAAGTGAAGGGCATCTAGTAAGTCAAAACCGCGCCCCCAAAGCAATATACCGAAGAAGGCCGATCCGAGGTCAAGGCACAAAAAGCTTTTGATGGAGAGGTATCCAAGCCGTGGAAAAGTTTCATCGCTCGCCGACTATACTAGCTCCTGGCCGCTTTGATGTTCCCGCAGATTATCGCTTTATCTATGTTCATGGGGCTAAGGACAAGAAACGGGTGTGTGGTCGCTTCTAAATTGATTGCATCCGGTCAGTTTATGACCATCTGTGGCCGGGCTTGACCCCTTTCGATCCCTTTCTCGCCAAGTTTTTATAGGTAATCGTACTCATCCTAGTGATCTCACCGGGGATTGATGAGGGTCTTTCTGGGCTTTATCATCATGAGTCGCTTACTTGGCGAGAGCCTTCTTTTCCGTGTTCAACCATTTCTATTGGGTTTCTAAAAATGGGGAATTTGATCAAGTAGCGCCCCGGAGGAAAGCCTGTCAGCTATTTTTCGACCTTGCAGAAAAAGTGGACTCCTGGGACAGCCGGTGTATGAAAGTTGATTCTCGGGTCGGATGGCCCTTTAGGAGAATCACCAGAGTAGATCCAGATACCGAAAGCATCAAGGATTTTGAGAAGGAGATTGATGAGCAGCATTTCATTGCTAAAATTAAAGAGTTGCTGGGTTTTGTTGGGGGAAAGAAGCCTATACAAGAAAGGACTTTTAGCCTCTGCCTCCTTCTTGATCCTACCGAGCCATACAACCGGCTGGCAGGGATTATCGGCCCTAGTAAGGAAGATGAGCTCGCCCATGTCGAACCGTTGTTGTGCGATCCGGAGTGGTATGCTGAGTGCCACCATAGGATATGCTTGCCCTCCGAGTGTGAGGAATGGGGTGATCCTGTGCGGGAGGAGTTTCATGTCAGCAGTATTTGTATATCTCGATTATTGTACTTTGTCATTTTCCTTCTATATTTGTTATCTCTTTGATATACTGTACTAATTATGTCCGCTTGTGCAGATATGGTGAATGCGAGTAGTCTCCGCCAACAGGTACGCACCCAGGCGCAAGCTAATGAAGAGAAGATGACCGAAATTCTTTCCGGCGCTGGCGAGCGCTCACTCCCCATGGTTTCTATGCCTAACAGTGTTGCTGTTGCTGAATCGAAGGGCAAGTCTAGTGCCCTAGTTATCAATGAGCCCTCTCAAATGGCTACCCCAAATTGATTAAGATCTCCTTCCAATGTCGGGTCAGATGATTCACTGCCTGGCGTTGAATATATTGATTTTTGGTTAAGTTTAGAGGGGGGTGAATACACTTAACACTTAAAATTTTTGGAGTTAAAAACTCAAGAATCTCAAAGCAATTTCACGATACCTCAAGAGTCACGACACCTCAAGAGTCCGCCGATTCACGTGAGTTCACCGACAAGCTGAGTTTATCAATTTGTGCAATGGAATTATATCAAAAATTAAGCCTTATTACTTGTTGTTAAATATGATACTAAGTATTAGATACTCAAGAGTGTATGTGTGTGAGTTCATTGCTAGATTCAAGAGGTTGATGTGTATAATAAACTAAATGCGTAATGTAAGTGCGTAAAGTAAGTAGGCGATTTTATAGTGGTTCTAGGTGGTGTAATCTCGCTACCCACTCTTCTCCCCGGGATGTTGGAGGTAATTCACTGTAGATCTTTGATGTAGCTCAGCTACAAAGATTCCTAAGGTTGCTTGTCCTTCACCAATAACTATGGCTTCATTAAATCGTGTTCAGTGCCGCTTGTATCCCAAAGAACTGCACTCTCCTGCTCCACTCTTTGAGGATTGAATACACCTCATTATCCACTTGAAATACTTCAAAGATGACCAATATCTTTGTTAGATAATGGAAGTTTTGGATAAGGTCCCCAAAGTCAATCCACCTTGATATTGAATTGATTCCTCCGAATCGCACTAGGTTCACAAAGTGGTCAAGAACCCTCTCATCATCCGTATCTACATTTTGTTGATCTTCAGTTTTTCAAGAGGTTCAACAACAAACATATCATTAATCTCACCAACCATCTTGTTTGCACCAATCTCTATTCCCTTATTGATTTGTGCCTCAATATCATCTATGGTGAGATTTTCCAAACCTCATCCATTTGTCCAAATTTCTTGTCTCTCAAGAGATCACCATGTACCAAAGAGACTACCCTATATTAGATCAATATCATTGCAATTCCACTCGTTCCTCCCGACTCGATGGATAATCACCTCCAGAATCGATGATGATGATGAATCATCATTATCATCTCTGGGATCCTGTAACTTGATACCATCCTCTTCTCGTTGATCTTCAAAGATATCCATCTGCCTTGATTGCAAAGCAGAGTGGTATCAACTAGATCCAAAGAAATTCTCCACTCCCAACTTGTCAAAAGCCTATTCTTCAAAGTCTCACATAGTTCTCAAGAAGAAAGCTTTTGTCTTTGTGTAATCCAAACTTCCATTGAAAATAGTCACCACTTGTCAAGTTTTGGATCCACAAAATCATCCTTCTTCTTTTCTCATGCCTCTCAAATGACATAGTTGGTTTTCTAGAGTTATTTCAAAGAGCTTGCCGACCTCCAAAGGTCCCAACATGCAAACTTAGGGTTTCTTCCATGTGATGCCTCTAGGTCAAGAGGTTGCCCAGTTGTAAATTTGTTCCTACTACCTCTATCTGCATCTACACTTTCTTCCTCTCGACTTATATGCTCATCAAGAAGGTTAATGTTAGACTGTTTCTTCCCCTCGAACTATTGCAGAATTGCAGTGGTCTTGTACCAAATTTCCCTTTTCCACGCATGTGTAGACTCGTGAGTCCGATGTGTGTTTTTTCAACAAGTTGCTCAACAACAACTTGACAGATTCGTAAGGCTCAAGCAGCTTTAGCAGTGAAGATTCCATAACTTCAACAAAGAGTGTTCAGCCAGAGTCTCGTCAGACTCTCCAAAGAGGTTGCTCAATAACAACCTCTCGCATCCTCATTAGGCTTGATAATTGTTAATGGTTCACCTTTCAATAGCTTCTTCTTCTACTTCTTCTTCTTTGTTGTTGTCTTTGAGCCTCCAAAATTTTCAATTGCTTCCCTTTCCATATTTCTTTTCTTGATAATTTCTTTCATTCTTTTGGAAAGTGGCTCATCTTCAATCACAATCATAGTAGACTTCCTCTTTCTATTGTAAGCTTCCTTCATTGTTCTTCACAACTTCAAAGAATGCAACTTTTCTTTGTAATAATAGGTTCAAGAACTCTATTGTTGAGGTTATCAACCTTTTTCTTTGTATCCGATTGGTTTATCTTCTTAGGTGCAACATCGTGAATTTCCAAATGATTCACCCGGAGTCCTAAGGGTAAGGCCTTGATTTCCTTTTTCCTTCTATTTCTTCTTTTGCAACTTTCTTCATGTAATGGATAAATTATCCAGCCCAATCAAATTTCATACTTCTGCAAATAATCATCAGCAGATCTATCTTGGGTCCTAATAGAGTATTCATACTTCGAACGAGGCTTAAGATATTCTTAGCAATGATTTTGCTCAGCAGGTTGTACTCAAATCCAATGTGTTTTACATTAATGCCTGGAATTGATTTGGTGGCTTCATTGGTCTTGATTTTGTCAACAAAATCCATCTTGGACAATCCCATTTCCTTAGGATTTGTTGGACCATCTACTACTTCTTCAAAACCAAAAACTTCCCTCACTAGGTTTGATGAAATTTCAATTTCTTGGGCATTTACAGTTGTTTGGAATGCTTCTCTTCCTTCTTTTATCACAATATTTTTCCAGAAGCTAACAACATTTGTGCAGGAGATTGTTTCCAATCTTAAGTTAAGTACATTCTCCAAGCCTTCACATCTCCTTATTTTTCACCAATGTCGATTGCTAGTTCAATAAGTTAGCATCAACAACAAAGCCTCTTACACTTTGGCTTGTTCCAATTTGAACATCAACCTTTTCCGCCATTTATATAAGAAAAGATGAAGAAAAGAATTTCTCAAATCTATGTTCACACAAAGGTAAATACAGAGAATATCACCTGAGATATTGTAGTAGCCTCTGTGTAATAGTCTGTGTATATATAGGAAAATGCAATGAAATTGTCGTAACGCTTATCGTTACATTTAACCATGATTAATTTGAGTGAATGCTAACTTGACATATGGCCCATTCCTTCTCCATAACGCTTGTAAATCATGGATAGTGTAATCATGTTATAAAGGATAGAATAAATATCCCGCCAATCGCTTTTTGACTTTAATAAGTTTGATGTAATAACGATTCTTCAAAGCAGACTTTGTCATCAAGAGGTTGGTTCAAGAAATCACGACAAAGATGCTTCAACAAACTTCACGACAAGTAACTCATTGATATTTGATTCCTTCTTTTTTGTTCAATTGATAATACAAGATGAAGTTTAATACCAATGACCGATCCACAAGGGATCTCACCCAACATGACAAAGACCAATCCCTTGGCAACCTCATTGTTCAATAGTCCAAACATAAGTACATGGAATTGTTGATACCAATGACTAATCTGCTAAGTGAGCTCACCCAAAGATAGCAAAGACTAATCCCTTGGTGAATTCCAAAGACACCGCCGATTATCACCAACATTAATAATTCCAAGTTATTCCAAGTTCAAATTTTAGTATAGCAAATCTTTCACTATCCAAAGGGTTTAGTGAAAATATCAAATAGTTGATCTTCAAGAGGGATATACAGTAACCACCACATCCTTCTTTTCAACATGATCTCTTATAAAATGATGTCTCATATCAATGTGCTTGGTCCTTGAGTGCAAAACATGATTTTCTCAGTGATTGCAATTGCACTTGTGTTGTCACACATGATTGGAATTTCTTTTCTTCAATTCCATAATCCTCAATTGTTGTCTTAGCCAAAGTATTTGTGCACAAAGAACTTCCAAAAGAGTAATATATTCACTTCAAAGAAAGTGGAAGTTGATATTGAGTTTTGTTTCTTGTTAAACCAGAAACCAAATATTTCCCATTAAATGACAAAGTTCCTGTGGTGCTTTTTCTATCAATCTTGCATCCAAAGATAATCGTAATCTAAGTAGGATATAACTTTGAAGCTTCCATCCTTGAATACCATATCCCTACTCCCAAAGTCTCTTTTAGATCTTGAGAACTCTTTTTACTGCACCTAAATGACTTTCTTTAGGTTTAGATTGAAATCTTGCACAAACACCTACATCAAAGGATATATCAGGTCAGCTGGCAGTGAGGTACAACAGACTACCTATCATCCTTCTGTATAAAGTCTGATCAACATCTTTGCCTTCTTTGTCTTCATCCAATCTGATATTTGTGCTCATAGGAGTTGATATCTTGGTGTTGTTTTCCATACCAAACTTCTTCAGCAGCTCCTTGGTGTACTTGGTTTGATGAATGAAGATTCCATCTTTCATCTGTTTTACTTGAAATCCCAAAAAGTAGTTCATTTCTCCCATCATACTCATTTGGAACTTGCTCTTCATTAGATTTGCAACTTCTCACATAATAATTCATTTTCAGAACCAAAAATTATGTCATCAACATAAATCAGTACAAATAGGTGTCATTCTTTTCATTGATTCTCGAAAAGAGTCTTATCAATGGTGCCTTTGTAAAACCATTGTCCACCAAGAATTTAGATAGAGTCTCATACCATGCTCTTGGTGCTTGTTTCAAACCATAAAGTGCTTTGTTGAGTCTATACATTTTATCTTCTTGATCATTAACTTCAAATCCAGGAGGTTGTCCGAACATTCACTTCTCCTCTAGAATGCCATTCAAAATGCACTCTTGACATCCATTTGATATACCTTGAAGTTTTTATATGCAAAGATGTGCCAAGAATAACTGATAGCTTCCAATCTTGCAACAGTGCATATGTTTCATCAAAATCTATTCCTTCACTTGAGAATAGCCTTTGCAACTAGTCTCGCCTTATTCCTCACAATGGTACCGCATTCATCAAGTTTGTTTCAGATACCCATTTCGCACTCAATGATATTAGCATAATTAGGCCTTTCAACTAGTGTCCAAACTTGATTTCTTTCAAATTCATTTAATCGTTTTGCATAGCAATTATCCAACTGATCTCAAATTGCTTCTTCAACAACTTTAGGTTCAACTTGAAATAGAAAACAAGTAAAATTGCCTCTAATTGTCTTCTAGTCCTCACACCTTGTTGTATGTTGCCAATAACTTGTTCAAAGAGGTGATCCCTTAACCATTGTGGATTCTCGTTAGATTGATTTTCGTGAACCTCATCTTCAAGAGGTCTCATTGCTTCTTCAATAGGGGGTTCAACAGATCCTTGAATTGCTTCAGCTGTTGCATCACTGGTATCACCACAGGGTGTTCAAAGAGGGCGTAATCGTAAACTTTTAAGTCATTAAAACTTTCCAAAACTTCAACACAACTGATCTGACTTGTAGGTTCTCAACAGTTCACAACCTTCATCTTCCATACCAAAGAACTTAGGTTCATCAAACAAAACATGTATAGTTTCTTCATGTTTCAGTTGACTCTCTTGTTCAAGACTCATGAATGCCTTGTTGATCAAGAATATCCCAAGAAAATTCCTTCATCCGATTTAGGTTGGAATGCCTTCAAATGTTCCTTATGATTCAAGATAAAACACTTGCTTCCAAATGGATGGTAGGATATGTTAGGTTTTCTTCCATTCCAAATCTCATAAGGTGTTTTCAGCAGCTTTCTTGTTAACTCGAGGTTCTGCTTTTGTGTATAGCATGATGTATTAATCGCTTTCACCCAATACCTTTCGTGCATCAATGCTTCACAAATCATTGTCATTCCCGCTTTTTTCAATGTCCTCGCTTTTCTTTCAAAGAACCCTATTTTGGCTGAGGTGTACCAAAGAAGTTAAAGTTGATGTAGTACACCATTCTGCTCATGATTCTCTTATGACTCTATTTAGAAACTCAGCACTTTGTCTGATCCGATTTTTACCATCAAGTAAACTTTTCTCATTCTCAGAATCTCTTCAAAAGATCGCATCTTTTGAGTGTCTCACTTTTCTTGTTCATAAATACCACCCAGTGTATCTAGAATAATCATCCACCACCACTAAGGTGTATTTCTTTCCTCGTAATACTTGTTGGTGTAATCGGTCCAAATAGATGCATATGCATCACCTCCAAGACTCTATTAGTTGATTGCTTAGCCTTTGATTTGAAACTTGACTTAGTCTCTGCTTACCTTGGCCGACATGCATCACATATAGTATCTTTCTTGAATGTGATCTCTCGTAAACCAATCACCGCTTTTTCTTCACTAACCGATTGATGTCATCAAAATTCGTGATGATTCGCATTCTTATGCCATAACCAATTGAGTTCTCGATTTAGTATGCACAATTAGACATTTTCCTCGAATTGCAAGAGACCAATCCACAACATACATGTTTTGTTGTCTTCTACCACCCAATACAACTTGATCACCTCTTTCACTAATGACAATACAGCTTTTTTGTCAAAAGTGACCTTGTATCCCATGTCACGAATTGTCCAAAGGCTCAAAGTTGTAGTCCAATCCTTCCACATAAGCAACATTCTTGATTGTATGTCCATTCCTCACAAGTGTGCCATAACCTCTTGTGTATCCAGTGTATTCTTGTTGCCAAAATTCACCATTGGACCATCCTTTGCCACAAGTTTGGCAAATAGTGCTTATTCTTTGTCATATGTCCGAACATCCACCGCCAAAGTACCGCACACCCTACAAAACAAAGTTAATACATATTAGGTACCCAAACCTGCTTGGCTCCATAATGGTCGCTGGTAAGCATGACCCCTGGGATGCTTCCATAAGGTATTCTCCTAAAAGTTTCATACTTTGGTTCATACACGATTCCACACATCCATAAGTTCTAACAGCTTGGTTGTGTAGGATTCACATATGTTTTCCTCGCCTTTTGGTTTATAATGTCGTTTGAAGTGATTTTTTTGTTAGAATCATTAGTATAACCATTAGTTTGTCAGTCTGTTAGAATAGCCTCAGTAGTATGGAGTCTCACCGAGGTCCCCGCCGAGTTCTTGTGTAAGTCCTCACACACCCTTTGTCGATTCCATTGCTTAGGTTTTACCGTATCAACATGGTTATACTTGTTGTTTCTAGCATTAGATGCAGAAACATTCCAATCATCATTAGTAGGGAACAATCTACCTTTCCCCCGTAGATAAGTATCCATAGAATGATTAACATTTTTGGGTTTAGGATTCTTATCCTTGGAATATTTCTCGTTCTTTCCTTTTGTGGTCCAAAGAGACTTGGTAGCAGTCCATATCGTGAGGTCTAAAAGGCACATCACCCTATTTTTGGATTTGTTCTTTTATTAGAGTCATTGACTTCTTTGACTTCTCGATTTTGCTTCCTTGAAGCATTCTCAAGAGGTTTTACCGCCAAAGAATCTTATCGAGTTGATCTTACGCAGTACAAACTTAGCACCACCTCGTACTAGGTTTAGTAACCTTACTCGATCCACTCTTTTGGATTGTTGAGTTCCAAATCCAAGCCATGTTCTATCACCATAAGGCTTTCCAGATTTGCAAGCGTAGAGAGGAAACAAGATGGTTCAAGAGATTCGTAAGCCACCGGATGTTCAAGAGCTTATACCGATTCTATCCAACATCTTTTCCTTACCTTGATAACCCTTAATTCAGCATTCAATATTTCAACTTCTACTTGAAGAGCTTTTTTCAAATTTCACAATCTCATAACCAGATTGTATTTTCCTCAATTGATTGAGGATGGCATCCAAAGCTTCTTCATTGTAAGAGTTTCTAGGATTTGAACCACAAGTTGATTCACAATCACTTCCAAATAGAGTGTTAATTGATACAAGATTGTATACCTCCTCTGCTTCATCCATATTTAAGCCATTAATGCACAGCCTTCCATATCAAGAACTGGCCGTGTCATCGATTCATTTCCTTCAGATTCCACTTCATAACCTCGATTCATCTTAAGCAACAATAGCCTTCTTGCCATATCTTCTTTGTTGGCTTTTGTCTCTTCGTAGGTCCGACAATCAGTCCGAAATGTCCATGCTTTTTGCAAATAAGCTAATGTATAATTAGGTTCCTTACTTTGTTTTAACTCAGTGATACAGTTTCAAGTGTCCTGTTTCTGCAATGAAAGCATAGATAATCATTATCTTTCTTTGGTTATTCTTTCTTCTTTTCACACCGAATTTCTTATTGTAATTCCTTGAGAACCCTTTACACCTTTCATCATCCTCGATTTTCTTGCTCAAGAGGCAATCGCTTCTTGCATTTCATCTAGCAGATCATCTTGAGCTCCTCATTGCCTCTTCTGATGTTTAGCAGCCAATGCAGCTTGTCTTTGGTTCCTCCTTTTCAAAGGTAGGAACCAATCCCTTTGCTGAATTCATAAGCTTTAAGATCCTCGAGAATAATTTGAAAGTATCCTCTTCATGTAGCTTTCATTTCTTCTATTGCAGTGACTTTCATCTCCCAAACTTCTTTGTCGTAATGCTTCCAAGATTTTTGAGTTTATTTCTTCTTTGAATAAGTTACACTCAAGAGGGGATAAGTTCATCTAGATAGCATAAAATCTTGACTCCATTTTCTCAATGGTTTCATTTGGTAGCATTTTGAACTTTTGAAACCTCTTTTGGCCACACCGATTTTATTGTTCTTGATTGCATCGCTGCCTTCACAGCCTTTTAACCTTCATGTACATATTGCTATCTTGTCCTAAAGTTCTTTTGAAGTTTTGCGCCTTTTAACCTTCATGTACATATTGCTATCCAAGGTTCTATAAATGATATCAATAGCAATATTGTTGAGGTTTGCTCTTTTCTATCTTCAAGATTCCATTCTCTTTGGTTTTGGAATGTACTGTCACATCACCCACTATTACCGACTTGGTAATCTCCAAAGGGTCCATCAACAAGACATCCATCATTTCATCATGAGTTGCAAAGGTAAGCCTCGCATTCGACGCTTATATTCATCAAATCTATCTAGAGAACACATCAGATAGTTCTAGCTTAATCAAGTTGTTATCCATGATGCAAGTCTTTGAAAATCAGCTGATTTGAAAAAGTTTTCAAAGTATTTTCACAAGCACAACAAGTACGACATTACTTCAATGTAAGCATCGCCCCGATACCAATTGTTGGTCCCTTGAAAAGGCTTTGCTAAGTTTAGGGGGTGAATAAACTTAACACTTAAAACTTTTGGAGTTAACAAACTCAAGAACTTCAAAGAAATTTCCGATACCTCATTAGTCTCACCGACAAATTTCAAGAGTCCGGCCGATACACACGAGTTCACCGACAATGAGTTTATCAATTTGTGCAAAGCAGAATTATATCAAAAATTAATCCTTATTTCTTGTTGTTAAATATGATACTAAGTATTAGATACTCAAGAGTGTATGTGTGTGAGTTTAGTTTCTAGATTCAGCTTGGTTGATGTGTATAATAAACTAAATGCAAAATGTAAGTGCAAAAAGTAAGTAGGCGATTTTATAGTGGTTCCGTGTGGTGTAATCCTCGTCACCCACTCTTCTCCTCGTGATGTTGAGGTAATTCACTGTAGATCTTTGATGTAGTCATACAAAGATTCCTAAGGTTGCTTGTCCTTCACCGATAACTATGGCTTCACAAACCGAAAACTACGAACAGTAGGATTGTCGCCCCAAAGTCTTCCATTGGTCCTTGAAGGGTAGGATTGCCTCTTCACCAACTCCACCACAAAAACAGCCTTTCACACTCCAACAGATGCTTCAACTGCCTTCAAGAGTTCTTTGTAAAATAAGGAATGAATAAAGTAATGATTCAATTGGTGAGCCTTTGATTAGATGATATAATCAAGAGCTTTGCACCTTCAAGTGTGTAAACTTGATGTAGCTTGTATACAAAATACACTTGAAGATTTTCTCTGATCAAGAGTCTTAAGCTCAAGAAGTTCAAGATGGTGCTTTTCTTGATAAAATGCAATTTAATTATCTCAGATTTTTCTCTTGTAAATCATCATCTTTTCTCGAGTCAAGTCCTCTATTTATAGGTAGGAGTCCTTGTGACTTGTATTTGAAATTCAAATATAACTGCTCCATGTTTTGTCCCATTTGACTTGCTTTCACGTCACTATTCATAGGATCGACACTGCTAATCCTTTGACACGCATCATTCACCCTTTGACTTGTAACCATTGGATAAAGTCTTGAATCATCCTAACGCTTTTTTAATCTCAAATGCATTGATTTGTTTGAAAATCGTGAGGTAGTTGGTCAGTCCTTATCCATGTAATCTTCCAATGTAATCTTGAATTAATCGAGGTATATATATCAAGAGTCACTCACCATCAAAAATACTTATCATTCTACTCAACTATAATTTACTATGTTTAAAACACAATGCAAAGCAGACTTCTTTTATCTAACTTTTATTTGTGAAGTTAGATTACACTTTTTTTTGCAAATAACTAAGTTCCATTCACCATCCAACTTAAGGAACTTAGACCTTGTATTATTAAAGTATATGTAATCGCTTAGGTCATCACAGACTTGCCTAAATTCCATTCCATATCATTGACTTTAATTACTAAGTTTGATCCCTTAGCCTTCATTAACTAAGTTTAAGCCCTCACCTTTCGCCTTCAACAAATGTTCCCCGACTAGTTCATCGACCTATCTACCCCATCGATATAGACCATCACGATATAAATCACCGACCATTACAAAGGCTTGTTTGATCAAACCTATTCAAAGATCAAACTCGATAAACCTATACATTTGATCTAGACATGTTTTTGCCTTTGCACTATAAATGCTTAGTCCGCACTCATCACTAAAACTCGTAAATAAGTCCAACAAATGCAAAGAGCTCAAAGATGATCGGATGGATGCCGACCGTGAGCATTAGCGGATGCAAATTTTTTGAATTAAGGTTGGCATGTTGCAAAGAGCAGTGAATCGGGCTACCTTGAAGCCGGGTACGGGCAAAAGTCGCTTGAGGAAATAAGGAGGAATCGGCGAGAGGATATCGAGGTCACGAGATTACCTCGTGCCGAGCTCATATCCAAGGCCGAGAAGGAAGCACTTGAGTTTAACCGCATCATTTTGAGCTACTCGGCAGCCGAGGTCAAGCTAATGGGAAAAAGGCTCTTGAGTCTAATATGGAAGCCGACTGTAGAGGCGGCTAGAGTTGCAGCCCGGACCAAGAAATTGCCGCGTTTCAGGACTCTGAGGGTTATTCAAAGGCTCTTTCCGCCCCGGGATTGGCTGGGTACGATGAAGGCTTTTACCACTTAACCCGATGTGCTCGATGGGCCCTTAGGGCCAATGCCCTTCTTTGAAACTCTAACGGATTGACTATGCCCGATCAATATGATACCCGAAATGCGAGAGAAGCACTTTGAGTCCACCTCCGTGATCCCCGGAAATTTGAGGGCATTGGTTGATGGACTCCTCGCGCTTACTCCTGACTTCCCGGCTCTTTCTCTTCCGAGCATGGTTGACTTGTCGTTGCACCCTTTCTTCAAAGGAGAGCGCCCATGATGCATCCCTAGTGCCCGAGGGAGAAGGGAATCAACCATGATGTTTTTGATGTCGCTTTTAATGTGCCCCAAGTTGTAATATTTTGAGACTATTTAATTTCTTATCCTTGTTTGTAACCACCCATAAACTTTAGATATTGTAACGGAGGTTGCATGGCCTTCTCTTTGCTATGGTTAGTTGCGTGTTTTCCTTTTCGTTGTTTTGTGCTCGATATGTCTCAATTTCTCTCAATTTGCTCAAAATGACATCTTTCGAGTAGTACAACCCTCGACCTTGTCCATGGTACACGCCTCTCTTTTAAGAAGCTTTGGGCCAAGATAAGCTTGTCGGTAAATAATTCGATTTCATCGAATCACTTCTATTCTGGTCTTAGGGCGAAACTCTGTGAAAGTATAACATGTGATTCGTTGTTTCGTGCATGATTCCTATTGGGGCATGATCGAACTAACTTTGAATTTCTCTCTCTGCTTACTCATTTTTGGTGTGTCACCCCGGGAAATGTAAGTGTTTCCTCCGCCGTGCCTCTTTATTATTTTCTTTGGTAATCAGAATCTTGACCGTAAAAGCTGCTAATGTATTCTCTATCCGCTTTTCTAAAATTTGAATTTGAAAAGATCTAACCCCGACTGCTAGATTGGCTCCACCTGATCAGAGATCTTTCCAGCCATTCCTAAATAAACGGTGTTTAGTTGTCATGCTTATTCGCCTATGAACAATTTCAAGCTTTTATTGTTCAACTTCTTTATAGCCTACCTTGTGCTCTAATCTCATTAATATGCCTCCGCCAATTCTCACCCTCCTTTTAGACCTCCTCAAACAAAGTGTCGCCACTTTCGGGGTATTTTAATCACCGCTTCTTATTGATCGAAAAGGGACAAAATTTCAGCAGACCAGGGGGTCATCTCTCAGATCTCACTGCCTAGCTGGGGGATCTCGTGGCCAAACCCTCCGGTCACTAATATACTACAAAGGTGTGCGATTTCTACGTGGCTCTCTCTCGAGGTTGCGAGTAGTAGTCGCCGACTTCTCGTGCCACCAGTAGAGTCGCGTTCCATTTACTCCGGCTTGTTATCAACGCATTTTTTCCATCCGCCCAAACCGCGATCCTTCCCTTCATTATAAGCGGGTTGGGCT